>MU834860.1:0-43598 GCA_029204225.1 Diphasiastrum complanatum
CTCAAAAAACTGTGTACCCATGCAGCTGGAGACCAAGATGTTGAGATCGGCCATCAGTCCAGCCATTGGACATGATGCTACATCCATATGTGGCCCAGTGGCGGCGTAGAGGCTCCATCTCTCTAGACAAGGACTCAACCCTATCTCTCAGCATGTGTGTGCGGACAACTCTCCGAACCAGGGACTCTCCAACCAGGGCTGACAGACTGTGCAAGGCGGAATGCCCTTTTGAAGGGCTCAAAATCGGTGATGGCAAAAGGTAGGTTCAGCTCGTAAATCAAACTGGCCACGGCCTGTGTGGCCTCTCTGTCCATGTGCGGCTGATGCGCCCCACGAATGGTCTACTGCACAAGGGCTCTACCTGGTGGGCGACGGGTGGTGGACCTCCAACACGGTGCACCAACCGTGACAGGAATGGACGATGACGCGACAGGTTGGGCACTGGTGGATGCATCGGCTGTAGATGTGGAATGGGGAGAGTGGGATGCACTGGCAGGGATGGGTGCAGCAGCATAGGTGGGGTGCACTGGTGGAGGGGCAACATCTGACATGGGGTACGAAAACTGTTGGCCGAGGAGGTCATCCGGATGGGAAGGGAAGGAAGAAGGGATCTCTTCCACATCCTCGAAGGCCTCAACAATAGCATCCTAGGCCTGCTACGGGTGGCGGAGAGTCCATGAGAAAGTCGTAAAACCTGGGGGCGTTGCGAGCAACAGGACGTGGAGGTGGAACCACAGTGGCAACTGGCGGACGCCGAAATATGGATGGACAGACTAGGATTCGAACCCAGGACCTCCCTCATACTGGATGGCCGCCCTGTTTGATAGTTATCTCTAGAGTGTGGATTGATATTCCAACACCCCCCCTCAAGCCACACTTGGTTGGGGTCCTAGCTGTCACCTGCCCCACAACTTGGGCCACCTAAAAGGATTCGAACCCAGGACCTCCCTCATATCGGATGGGATGCTCTACCACTAAGCTATCCGCCCTGTTTGATAGTTCTCTCTAGAGTGTGGATTGATATTCCAACATTTCTAAGATTATTGCCCGTGCATCATGATCGTGTCTGAGTTGGGCATGAAGTAGATCATAGGTCCTCAACAAGATGAGTTTACTACATAAAACTAAAACCTTCAAATCATCAATTATAAACTGAATGAAGGTCACCCTACTTATAGCGTTATGGACAATAATGAAAACTTGCAAGTAGCTACTAAATATGGTTAGGGTATATATTAGCACGGCAAGGGGTCCCAAGAGGATATGTGCCTCTACTACTTGAGGCCAGTGTAGCATTCAAATGTTTGCAATGTGTGAAACTCAAACGTTCGAAACGTGTTTGAAACGTTGTTGAGCTTTGTTAAGTGTTTTTTTTGGAGTTTTGACGTATCCAAGTGTGAATTCAAGGGTTGAAAGGTTAGCTGAATGGACCCAATTATTGTTTGTGAAAATTTAAGATGAAGACCTTGCTAATTGCCAACAAGTTGTGGGATGTTGTCACATGTTTCAAATTGAAGCTTGAAGACGACACAACCAACTCTGAATGGAAATTGAAAGATGGTAAAGCTTTTGTGCTCATCATTCTCAATATTTCTGACACTCAAATTGGCCATATATCTGAAGCTCAAACTTCAAAAGAAGTATGGGACATCCTGAGTGCACATGCTATGAGGGACGTGACTTCCAATTGCATCTCAGAAGGAAATTCTTCTCACTCAAGATGTCAAATAATGATTCGCTTCATAATCACATTAACCAATTTAAGAATCTCTTGCAGCAAATGGCAGCTGTCCCATCAACTATCGACGATCAAGACGCAATTAGGACATTGCTATCGAGCTTGCCTTCTACATATAAAAACTGGGTGATGATCATGACGACACACTCAGATTTAACTCTCACCAGAATTATCACTATATCCAATTAGAGTAGCTTTTTAGGTCGTAGGTCGCAATTGGTGCTTAGCCACAATGTGTTGTCACTTATCTTAATAGGGAAATCAGTTATCTTCATAACGAACCGAAACTTGATCTAGTTAGCCTTCGACAATCCTTTGATAGTCGAGTGTGTCGAAGCCTCCTGTTGTTTCGATTCCCTTGTATTTCTGCAAACTGTGTAAAAGAATGCTGCAAAGCTGGATAAAATGAATGGATGTAGGTTAACTCTAGGATTATAGGAGAATAATCCAACAAAAGGCATATAAGACTAAAATGTACATGTCAAATATGTGGTATCAGCGAGAGCATATAAAATGTCTCCAAAAATAGTAAAAAGTACTCGTAGATATACTTAATGAGTAATCCAAACAGAACAATGCTGAATAAGATATGAACTATAGAAACATGTACTGATATAAATAATGATTTGTTGATATAATGTCATCATCATGTTCTGCTGGGAATGAAGAAGGATGTAATCTGTGCTGCGATAGGGAGTAGAGTCGGAGTGTGCTGTTGGCATTTTCTAGAAGGCTGGTTCCGAGATGTGTCTATCCTCATGGTACGTTAGAAAGCTCTGACCTCAACGTGATTCTCCTAGCCTTATATTACATAAAAAACAAGTGCTTTTTTAGTGTTTAAATTGCAATGTACATTATAATCAATGAACGATTAATCTTGAATCCAATGGTGATTTTGAAACGACGATTGATTATAATGTAAATAACTCTTATTCTAGTTCAAAATGTATGTTTCTATGCTTGGTTAGGGTTGCCTTTTGAAGTTCATGTTGAGAATATTCCAAGCTTCCAACGAAGTTCGAACGCTTCAAATATGACTGATTTGATTATCTAGGGATGTTGAGAGTGATAAGGGCGAAGGCCTTCCCATTCTTCTGCTTCCATTTGATAATGGCCGCTCGATCTGCAATAGGCTTAACCTCAGTACTTTCAACAACTTTCCAAAGCTAAGCTTGAGTGGCACACTTACATTTAGGCAGTAACAGTCCCGTTTCGAAACGTTTTTTTTTTTTCCTTTTCGTTTTGAAAAAAAAAATCCGATTCGAACGGTCCATTCGAATCGGACCATTTTAAAATGGCGATTCTTTGAACGAATCGCGATTCGAAGAAACTATGAAGCTGAAGTTGTGGAACTGGGTGACTCCATTGATCCGCGTCTGGCATAGGTCCTGTCGTAATAAGAACATCTTTCGTACCTTAAGTGCCACACAACTTGGGTCCTCATATGTGATGAGTGAGTGAAATGTAATAGAAATGTCTCGAAATAAGCAATGTTATCTCCCTTTGATCTCATAGTAAATTGGGCATTGGAAGATGGTGTTCCTTGGACTCTACCTCATCCAAGGAACAAAATTGGCAAACCCTCCTCTTTTGGAATACCTTGGAACCGTCCCTTTCAATCCCAATTTGCTGTGAAGTAGTACGTAGTTGACCAAGTATGAACCTGAGACCATGAGATAATTCAGAAGCCAGATAATGTGGCAAAATTGGGAACCTTGTTGTATCCAACTCTAAAAATGAGTCCGATAATAGTCGGGTTTGGCCCTACCAAACTCGATCAAAATGTGCTCTATATATAAAACGTTTGATAAACTGGTGAGTAACTAAAGGGAGGTATGTGATAGAAATGCCAAATCTTTGAAAGAGGTGAGATTCTTGGGAGAACTATGACAACCGATAACCATGATCATGGAGATGTTGAGAAGAGGTGAGAGTTGCCTATGTGTATCTTTACTCAGAAGCTGGAAACAACTGGACTCGCTGGATATATGTGGCAAGCAAGAAGATGGCTCCAAGTTGTAGAGGTGGAACTGCAAATTCAACAAGAATAATCTGACGTGGGACAGAGGCCTTAGCTCGTATCATACGTGATAACAAATAGTCTGTAGTTGTGAGATACTAGCCCAGTCCGATGAGGTGAGACCTGTACACCATGCTGTTGCTGCATATAAGGCTGTGGGGTGTCAAAGAGCTCGGGGGGTCTCGAATGTACTTACAGAAACAAATTCACTCTATCTGGACAAGGGAAGGCCTTCCCAAGACAAGCAGTAATATGGGGTGAATAAAAAGCATGTTGAATATGGGATGAGTAAAAAGCATATGGGGTGAATAAAAAGCATGTTGAATATGGGATGAGTAAAAAGCACCCCTAGGTAAGTTTAAGATGAAACTACCTCCAGTGGTTGACCGTCGAAGATAATTGTTTGTCACTGCATGAAAGCCTTGGAAGTATTGAAGACCATAACATTGGTCTTGTCAATGTTCACCCCCAATCCGCATCTGATACAAAATGCATGGGAACAGTCCAATTGTCTTTGTAAATCCTCTCTAGTCGAGGAGACTACAACCACATCATCTGCATAGAGAATGATGGCAATCAATAAATTGCCCAGTCTGCAACCTATACCGCCACACTGCTCAATGACCCACCCTCTCCAACTCATCAATATACAATCCAAAAAGTGTAGGTGAAAGAGAGCAACCTTGCTTCACCCCAATGGTGCTCCAAAAATATGCTTAGAAATGCCACTACCGTTCCGGAAACATGCCAAAACTTTTTTGTAAAGTGTTGACCGCCAAGATTGTATCAATAGAAAAATCTAGACCATAGTCTATGAATGAATAAGGAGCGTGGGACAAAATCAAAGGCCTTCTCGAAGTCCACAAGTGAAAAAACAACAGTAGAAAGAAAGAAAGCTTGTTTTGACCAAGTCCCTTATGCAGATGATGTGATACTAGTTTCACCTACCAAAATAGTATGAGATAGACAACTTCTACTAGGCTTGGGAAGGGTCATACTAGAGAGATTTTGTTTCCGTAAGTCTATTCGAGATGCCTCACGTAAGTGTCGGCTTTTTGACATCGATGTTTCCCCTACAACCTTATATGCAACAACAACATGGCACATTTGTATTACCTCATTGATTGGGCCAGTATCTGGCGACTACAAATCACTATGCTTTTCACATATGATACGGGCTATGGGAATCAAACCCGACTTCTATCGGGTTCACTTTTTGGAGACGAATGTATCAGGGATCCCACTTCTAGCACACTACCTGCATTCTGGGTTATCGCATGGTCTTAGATCTATAATAGGTCAGCTCCATGTCTCCTCACATCAGGTTGAGGTTGAGATTGGACGGTTTTCGAGTACCCCACAAGAGGGTAGGATTTGCAAATTATGTTCTCTAGGTAATGTGGAGGTAGCGAGTTTTAGTTCTTCCCTTATGAATCTATGATTTGTTCTTGGTTGGTATGTGTGAGTGCTAATATGATTAGTACACTCCTATCTAGGTGTAGGAATTAGCCATAAATTTCAAATAGATGGTAATTGTAGTAGGGATCGTGAACAAAGTGGTGGTGTATTTCGTCCATGTGTATAATTTATCATACTTGCACATGGCGTTCCGGAACGCGTCCCGGAACGTGACCTCGAAACGCAATTTTTTTTTCTTTTTACATATGGGTGTCAAAAAACAGGTTGTTTGATGGGGGGGTTGATAATAGTTTTTGTAAATTTTTTTATCCACTGTAGGAGCCTACAGATCCCTGATAATATGGAGGTATTGCTGATTCACTGAATCCCGACAAATTGATTCACTGATGTAGGGTTTAGGGTCTGTGCTCATAACACTGTCATGACCGTGTTATGTGGAGGCCTTTTGGCATAATGTTAGAGCTATGGATATCTAGACTCGGAATGCCCTATGCATCATATTTATTGCTGATGCACTGATTAGGATCATTTGGATCAGCTTGGCTTTGAGAATAGGATATGTAGATCAGATATCAGGAGCACCAGTCAAGCAATGTGATTCCATACATGCACACATTGATATGCATACGCTCAGACTTGATTTTGCTTCATTAAAGTCTAGGACTCCTAGAGTACCCTTGAGCTAAACCCTAAACCATAGAAGGAATCAAATTGAAACCTGAGGGCATTCATATCATCTGACATCTGAAAATTTGGCATAATTTCACTACCTCCACCTAAGAGAATGGTTAGACATTTTTTCCATGTCTACAGCTCACATTTTTTGGAATCAAGCCTGTAAAACATATCGGAATTACAATGAATCTGCTATGGCCACCACCATGAGGATGACAAGTGAAAATGCTTGAAGCAGGCCAAACAGACATGCAATTATGAATGGTTCATGAGACTCACCCATCTGTAGGAGGTACTCATCCTATGTAGTGGACGAATTCACATATGGTTGCCTAGTAAAATGGATTCATTGTGCTTTTTTTTACTTTGTTAGTTATGAAGTTGAGGTTTGTAAAACTATATGCAGCGAATAATCTTATTGTTATCTTTTCGCATGTGTGATTCTTGGTAATAAGTCTATTATGGTTTCATTTAACCATGTTTTTTTGGTTTGTAAGAAATAGTTATTGCTTTGCAATGTATTTGCAGGTTCAAACTGAAAGTCTTGTACGCATTTGCAACTGGGTTTTACATGTATAGTATTGTAGCTCTAATTTTTTGGGAGACAAGGCGCAAGGATTTTGGTGTGAGTATGTCACATCATGTTGCAACATTATTCCTCATCGTGTGCTCTTACAAGATCAGGTCTATACCCATTGTTACCTCGATGTGAAATTATTGTTGATTATTGTACATTTGAAAGTAGGCATCTATTGAAAGCTTTTGTGTGCTGTTGTGCTCCTACAGACATTATGTTTATTAACGTCCACGAATGCCTATATGGCCAATGGTACCCAACTCAAGTACAATATCAATGTCTTAAATTCCAAATAACATAAAGCAAAAACTTCTCCAAGACTATCAAATATACTAAGCAATGTGACTATAGGTTCCTTGAGAAAGCATAGAAAAGTCTTTCCGAAGAGCTTCAAGGCCACTGTAGTCTAATAGGTGATGAAATTCTGTCTCGGTACTCTTGTTTTTAAAAAGGAGCATGTGCACTCCTCCCCACATGACTTCGGAATGTTCCATTCTCCTGTTTTTTAATGTAATTCATGAAACTGTCCTTGAACGTGAATTGGCCTGCTTTTTCTTCATAGAGATGTTGGCAACAATTTGGTGTCGAGTAGTATCTACTACTATAGGGTTGAAACATTATTTATAGTACTCTGTTTTCTTCAACAAAGGAGGCTTTTGTAACACATCATTGAAATTAGTGTGTACAAAAGGTTTCAACTCAATATTAGCCAATTCTTTATTCTGGATTTAGAAGGCAAACCACCTTGTAATGTCCAGCCACCATCTTAGCCTTTGAGGGTGCATGCAACAATGCATAGCCACTTTACATAATTTATCATTTTCCACGTCTTCTACTCTTTCGATGTAGTTGATTGTTTTAATAATCGCCAAAGCTTTCAATGGAAGGACAATTGTTTCAGCCGACAAGATAGGATAGGGGGGCGGTTTGCTTCATTCCGGTGCAGCCCCTGTTCCGGAACGCTCGTTCCGGAATGGGAGCATTCCGAACAGCAAAACGCTGTCCAGAACGCAGTATTTAAAAAAAGATTATAGACATATTCTGCATTATATAAACAGTATATTAATTACAAAGTTCCAGGTGCCGTGGTACGGCACCTGGTACGGCAGGGCTGCCGTGGGTGCCGTACAGGTGCCATGGAACTTCAGTTCCACGGTACCCACAGCACCTGTTTTTTTTTTTTTTTTGAATTTTTTTGAAGTCATTTTTTAAGTGAAAAACCAAAAAAAAAACAGGTGCCCTCTCTCAAGCCACACTTGGTTGGGGTCCTAGCTGTCACCTGCCCTACAACTTGGGCCACCTAACCATGGCTTTGACACCATGAACTGTTAGGTCTAACTTGGCTCTGATACCATGTTAGAAATCCATAAATCATAAAATGGATGGACAGACTAGGATTCGAACCCAGGACCTCCCTCATACCGGATGGAGCTATCCGCCTTGTTTGATGGTTCTTTCTAGAGTGTGGATTGATATTCCAACAAAAACTTTGCCTATTCTCCTAATAATGGTAAACGGACCACAATACCTAGGAGACAATTAAGCACACACTCCTGTTTTGAGGGTTTTAGAGTCATCTGAGACTCGAAGAAAAACTTTCTCACCAGGGAAGAACTGAACATCCCGTTTGTGCGGATCTGCATACTACTTAGCTCGATCCTGGGCTTGCCTAATGCTACGCTTAGCATGTTCTACCATCTGGTTTAGGTCTTCTAAAAAGTTTTTTGTTGCTTCAACTTTTTCCTGTTTAAACCGTACTGCTATGAGCGTGGCTGAAAACCATACTCAGCATGAATGGGTTGTATTCTGTAGCTGAATGTTTGGTATTGTTATAAGCAAACTCTAGTATTGGAAGATATTCCTCCCAATTAGTCTGCTTTTTATTGACCTATGCACGAAGCATATCCTCCAGCACCTAATTTACTCTTTTTGTTTGACCGTTCTGGTCTGTAGTACCCATGTTTAGTTTAGTATGGAGATGATGGAATACTGGCCTCCAAAAATTTCCATTAAACTTACTGTCCTAGTCGTTGACTATGCCGGAAGGGAGACCGTATAATTTAAATAGCCCATCTATAAACAACCTTGCCAACTCTTGAGCTCTAACGGTTGTTTTGGTCGGAATAAAGTGAGCCATTTTGGTTAAACGGTCAACTGTGACCCATATAGCATTATGACCCTTCTGGGCCTTAGGCAGGCCTACTATAAAATCTATGGAAATACTTTCCATTTACCAGCTAATATTTCTAGGGGCTGTAACAACCCTCCTGCCTTTGGACGCTCTGCTTTATTAATCTGACACTTCTGGCAATTGGTTACATATTGTTGGACGTCCTATTGGGCCAGAAGAATTGCCTACGAAGAGTAGATTCAAAGGGCAAGATACCAGTGTTAGGAACAACGTAACAACGTCGAAGGCGAAGCTAGTCTGATCCACCCAGCCAATGCACTCTTAGAATACCCCTCCTAAGTTTGCATGGGAGTGGTAGGTGATGGTTACTGCCAACACCCACTGTTCATGCTGCATGCACTAGATTACTGTTGCATGTGAGGTCCCAGTCCATCACTGATGGCATGACCCTTGACTTTCATGCATGCGTCCGCATGTGTCTGCATGTGTCTGCATGGGCATTACCAGCCCTCATACCTACTGTACGGTATGCTTGCATGCCATTGACTCACACTGTCCTCTGACCTCTGGTGGTTAGCTGTTCCCAGATGTTGGTTCGGTACTGTTATGGTCTTGTAACACTTAGATGAATGCATAAGAGACGTTCTTGTACTCTTTCGATTTCAGCCCACTTGGTGCGATCAATGCTGCCCCCCCATACTCGATTTCAGCCTACTTGGTGCGTGCAATGTTGCCCCCCAATACTTCGCATTCATATAATAAAATTGGAGCCACCAATGTATCAGATAACATTTCCCTTTTTTCCCATCTCCAAAGTTTTAGTTTTTTGCAAGCATTCTCCATTCTATGAAATGATTTTCAGCCACCTATAACTCTTTTGTCCACACAAGAGCGCCATTTCAAGTTATGTGATTGTCTTATCCTTAACTGTGACTATGACAATCAGTATGAGGAGCCACAATGATGGTGAATTAGATATGAATGAACATCACGATTCCTATGGAGACCATTTTGAACGTTATGAAAGCCATTCTGATGAACATGTGTATTAGTCGCATCAACCTAACACAAGTGGTGGTTTTTATAGTATTGACGTACTAAAGGACTCGGAACGCGAGCGTCCTCAAGTTTGGCTGTCTAGCACCATAGCTCTCCCACCATGATACAGGCAAGAGCCTGTTCTCTCGGACACGTGCAAGGTCCTTGCCGAACAGCCCCAAACAATGCCTGCAGTTGAGCAGCGATGTGTGTGAGTACGCTTGAGCCCACGCAGGAAAATTGAGCGAACGACAGCGTACGACAGAGCAAGAGTTTACCTCTAATTGAGCCTCTGCTTCTTGAGCCAGCAGCGGATACCAGTGTCGCTGCTGAGGAGGCGGATGTATGAGAACCAGTCCGCACGCAGCTCTACATCGTCATACTGCCTCTCGCTCTGAAACAACGGATGCAGTATGTGGGCCACACTGTGAATGGGCCGGTGAAACTTATCCAATCGTCGCCGCCACAACCGCTTGATAGGCTCCAACCTGTGGACCATACCATGTGGAGGCAACAATTACATACCATCGTGTTGCGGCAACAAGACGAAACAGCCCATGGTCTACTCACCCACAATGCCCATGTGCCTCTGTACTTGCCCCCATGTGATGCTACCCCCCTATGTTGGTCTCCCATTGGCCCCTCGGTCTGCTCACCCGCAGTGCCCATGTGCCACTGCAACAGTCCCCTGCATCATGTACTGTACCCTCTTTTTTTACACCTTGAACCCCTTTTTTTACTTTTTTTTCGTTCTTTTTTGGTAGTTAATATGCAAAAAAAAATTACTAAAATATATTAAAAAATAAAAAAAATATTATAAATGGTACCGCCCTGGTACCACGGATCCCAGGGCGGTACCGTACGAAATGGAAGAAAGGATGGTGAGACGGAAAAAAGTTATACCTGGTAGGGTCCAGCTCAGAACGCTGGAGAGACTCGCCTATGCGGTCCATGAACTCGTAAATGAGGCCCATCGTGCACCCCTTGTGATCAACGAGCCTCAAAGCAGAGTAGATGGGGCGCATCACGTCCATCAGCTGCTGCATATCCACCCAGAAAGGCTCCATGAAGAGGATATCGTGGAAGGCCAAGCCCTCTGGGGTCATGGACAGGTCCATGGCGGTGAATTCTGCAGAAGTAGCCATGCGCCGCAAATCACCCTTGAGCTTGTGTAGCCGCTCAAGCATGATGAACTGGAAGGCGAAGCGGGTGCGAGCGGGCTTCTTTAAGTCGAGCCTGCATTGACAAACGGAATGAGAGGCACACATGATACGAGCCAAAAAAAAAGAAGCATCTTGAACGAGCCAAAAAATAAGTAGCATCTTGAACGAGCCAAAAAATAAGTAAAAGCTTACCTGCTGAATGTGCGGAAAAGGGCAGTGGTGCGGCGCTTGTGTGTGACGAAGTCCACAACCGCAAGTGCCCTCGTGAGAATCTCACTGAACCAAGGCAGGCACCCGATGGAATGCAAGAGGAGGTCCAGTGAGTGTGCGGCACATGGAGTCCACACAATGGAGGGCCCTATACTCTGCCATAAGAAGCTCTCCCATACCGCGGCAGTTGGATGCATTGTCCGTCACAACCTTTCGCGATACATTCACACGATCAGTTCACAGCTTGGAAACACATTGTAATCAATCGAAAACTACGCAAAACTTTTGTATCAACATTAAGCAGTAAATGACCAAGCAACTAACGTGCTGTGGCTTGACCTCCTCTATCGTTGCTCGGATGATGCCGCAAATGTACTCGGCCGAATGCACTCTCCCTGCCTCGGAGGCATCGATGCTGCGTAGGAACATGGAACCGTAACAACTAGAAACAATCACGTTGATGAGTGGACGTTTACGACGATCAGTCCACCCATCAGCCATGATGGAACAGCCGAATCTATCCCAAGCCTCCTGCAGTGCGGCTAGTCTCTCTCTGATGGATGCAACCCGCTCCTGGAGCAAAGGGCCGCGTAGTGCGTCGGCTGTGGGTGGTGTATAGCCGGGCCCGCAGACTGCAACTTTCGAGATAGTCTCTCGAAAGATGCGGGATGATGCCATGATAAAGGGGAGGTTCAGGTCATAGAACATCTGTGCTATGGTCCTGGTGGCCTCTCTGTGCTGCCCCTCTCTGAAAGATCCCGGCATGGACATCTGTCTGGTGCCTCGGGATGTGGATGGCTGGGAGGACGTGGATGGACGATGCGGATCTGGAGGTGGTGGCATAGGTGTAGGTACTGGCGGAGGGGGTACGGGTGGCTGTGGCGGTGGTGGAGGCGGTGGCGGTGGCGGTGGCGGTGGTGGGTGCGGATGCGACGGTGGGGGTGGGGGCGGTGGCACTAGGTGTACCAGTGGAAGGGGCAGTGGTAGTGGATGCACCAATGGAAACAGAGTCCGCGACATCTGTGGACGGCTTGCCGGGCTCAGCACCTGGCTCAGAATATGCCTCGAGAATGCGAGCCCTCTCCGCAGAGGGGATGACTGTGCAAACGCCGATCCCGTAGCGTCCCGCTGTGGATCGAACTCGCAATCTCCCCAAATGTGCTCGAACCCGAGAGGCGTTCCATGTGAACTGCTTTCGACAAAAAGGGCAACGCCACTTTTTGTCGAGCATCAACTTCACCTCATCCCAAATGGGACGAGCAGCCATCTCTCTCTCTCTCTCTCTCTCTCTCTCTCTCTCTCTCTCATACACAAGCACGCAAATCTAATATCTCTCTCTCTCTCTTCTCCTAAACCCCAAACCCAGGCACGTAGACCCTAAACCCTAAACTCACACGCACACACACACCATGCCTCGTACACGCGTGCACACACACACAAATCCTCTCTCTCTCTGTCTCTCACACTCTCTGTCTCTTCCTCTCTCTCTCTCTCACACAAATCACCACACACACACATCTGTGCATACACAAATCAACTAACCCACACACACACACACACACACACACACACACACACCATAACCCTCACTCACTCACTCTCTCTCTCTCTCTCTCTCTCTCTCTCTCTCTCTCTCTCTCTCTCTCTCTCTCTCTCTCTCTCGGGCTTCTGCGGACTGTTCCGCTGCCCGCGCGCCCTTTTTTTTTTTTAAATAAAAAAACGCGTCCGGGCCCGGACACGTTCTGGGCCCTGGACACGTCCAGAAAAAAAATTTAGATTTTTTTTTGGGACGCGTCCGACCCCGCGTGTGGGGGTCAGACGCGGACGCGAAAAGGCCGCGTCCGGCCCGGACCCCCATGTCTGGGCTGGGCCAAGTAATTTTTTTCCTGCAAAACAGGGTTACGAACTTATAAGGAATCTTCGAGCATATTTCAGCTCTGATATGTTTCAAGCATGTTAAAGCAATGCAAACATTTGCATTTGTCTTTGTTTGTTAACATTTTTTGTAGCTATGAAATCGCACATTTTTGAATAAACTGTCAGTCATTCAGTGTTTTTATCAGATTCTTAAGTAAAAGTAAGATAACTTATAGAGGAATGAATTTAGTATGGGCAATAATCGCGTATTGGTCTGTCTGTATATTGATGGCAGCTGACATTTGCTACCTTTGGCAACATTTTCCAGGTTTGCGCGTATAGGCTCAGTTGTTCTGGCTTTGCATGATGCGAGTGACGTCTTCTTGGAGATTGCTAAAATGAACAAATATGCTGGAACTCCTATTGTTCCTGACATTTTCTTTGTGCTTTTTGCTGTTTCTTGGGTTCTCCTGCGACTTATTTACTATCCATTCTGGATTATCTGGAGCACAAGGTAAAGCATTAACTGTGCGACATGTATTTAGGGTTTAGGGCTAAGTGCTCTTGCGTTTTTTTCGTTTGTGAACATAAAAGTTGACACTATCTAGAAGCTGCCAACAGTCAAAAGCCCATATGACTAGTTTGTGCATGCATGACAAACCTAAGATTATTGAAGGGCCTGGATGCTCCTGATCGTAGAAAATTTCCTTTCATGGTCCTGCCCGAGCACATGAAGTATTAAGATTACTAAAGACCTGGTTTCTCTCAATTTTAGAAGTAGAGCCCATGATCTCCATTAACATATCTCTACATTCAAGCTGCAATGCCTCATTTTGTGCACTGTCTCTGGGGTTAAGCATGCTTTCCTAGTCATGATTGTAAGTACTTGCGTCAGATCGAGCTCATGTATTCTGTCAAGCAACTGAAGTAGCTCTTAGATTATTTGAGCACGAATCAAGTTCTGAGTTAAGATTATGAATGCCAAACACTTCCATCTACAGCTGATCTCCAACTTGGGTCTCCATATTGTATACGGTTTCTGTCGTGACTTGGGGAAGGGAGCAATTCAGCTGTACTCCATATCCTCCCACTGCAATATCCCTTGCAACTTTGTTTTGGTGGCCTGGTGACCCCATTGGCATTACATTTCTGATATATCCTTTCCCCATGCTAAATTCCAATGATAAAATGGCAAAGGCATGGTTTTCCTTGAACATGGCCTCTAAAATTTCTATACTTTCCTGCTTTCTTGCAGCTGCTGTGTTTCATTCGTGTAGCGTCATTTTCTAAAGGTTGCAATGGTGTTGTTCCAGCTATGAGGTTCTTCAGGTTTTGAGCAAAGAGGTCCATCGAGGCCATGGACCCATCTTCTATTATATCTTCAACATGCTACTTATCAGTCTGCTCGTCCTTCATGTCTATTGGTGGATTTTAATTTACAGAATGCTTGTTAAGCAAATCAGAGCCAGAGGAAAAGTTGGCGATGACGTCCGTTCAGGTAAGTCCTGACCTTTGATACCAGTTTTGGGTTTTTTTTACAGCATTCTGGTTGGTAAGTACATAATGTATGTAAAAAACAACCCATTAATTTTTCTTATGTGTAAAAAGGTTATGTTTTGTATGGAATGTGGGAATTCTTCCATGCTGCAAATGACGGTCGGAATGAGGTCATTCTTATGCCATGTTTCTGTGAAGCTCCCTTAAGGAGATGTGGGTAGGTTATTGAGATTTAAACAAGCAGAATTATATTGAATTTGAATGCCATGCCTGACTATTTGGTACTCTTATTTGCAGATTCAGAGGATGAAGATGCGTAAGAAGATATTTGAAGACTAATACAGGTTTCCCCCATGTATACTTGATTCATACAAGACAAACTTTGAGCCTTTTTTTGCCCAATTTAAATTCTAGTATATTCATTACAACGGCTCTATGCAACCTTCTACAGTACGATAAAAGTGCCTTACAGAGATTGGTTGTTGTATGGTAAGTCTTCCCTGGTCCGTGGTCCTTGGGAAAAAAGAATTGTCTCAAAACTCTGGAGACCATGGCAGCCCTATTTAATTTAACTATTGAAAAAGCTACATTCATCAATATTTTTGGAGTTTTCATTAACTTTCACAAAAGATGCAACTTCAATCTTCAACATGTGCTTTTAACCGACTATGGTCAGCTCAAAGCCGCAATATCAGTCAAATGGCATTGAGATACATCCCCTCACATCATTAATCAATTGAAAGCAGTTGTCGTCCACCAAGCTACATTCTAGGGGAAAACAAGTGAATATCAAAAATTTGTTGAGCACTTGAGTTCTGTACCCTCACATATAGCTTGGTGGATGAAACCCTCTTTCTTTATGAATGTCAGAGATTACATTTCTCCTTTTGAGCATGTTGGGATGGACTTTTTTTTGTACTTTTGGGGGTTATAGTAGTATTGCCCAATTTTGTCAGCTTTGTATAATTTTTAGTCATATGTATCAAATACTTGGTTTTCTTGTTCATCATGAAAATAATTGTTTTTGAGAACTGCATTTGTATAGAGTTGTACATATTCGGTGCCAATGTTTGGGAAAAAAAAAATTCACAAGGATATGTAATTTGGTTATTGAGAGCCATTGCCATATCTCTTGAAACTTTAATCATAAAGTATATGTTGAGCAGATGAAAATTATGGTTGGCAATTTAATAGTTCTTGAGGAAACTTTTACAATTTCTATTTTCAAATAATGTAATGTACCATAAATGATGGTGTTATAGCTTGGTGAGATACTTAGCTTCTTCATAAGCTCATACACCAATCTGACAAAATCTTGACTTTCTTGATGCTTGCTAAGCTTTTTGTAAGGTGTGCAAGCTTTTAATAAGTGGGGAGGCTACAGTAGATCATGCAGGTAAACTTTTAGTTCACCTATGGCTAATATGTTTTAGATTGTTGAAACTTGAAGGCATGTGCTGTTTAGTGATTTTCAGTAGATTGCAATTTCTACTCAAATAGGATAAAAAATTATAAGTTTCATAAACAGCCATTAACCTTTCAAAAGTATAGATGCATATGCCGAAGTAAACTCTATCTGAAATTATGAAAAATTCAAATGCTAAAATGGTTGGTCTAGTTGTAACTTCATTAGACTTCTCAATTGATGGGATAGCAAAGTGGATTTAAAATACCTAGGGATTATTGTAGAGTAAAACTTCAAATGGAGAGGGAAAAAGTCTAGTTGTAACGTCATTAGACTTCTCAATTGATGGGATAGCAAAGTGGATTTAAAATACCTAGGGATAATTCTAGAGTAATATTTCCAAATGGAGAGGGAACTTGCTCTCCAAAATTGATTCCGAAGGCTATTGTGTCAGTCATGTTTCATCTTATGATAGAAGAGCTTTATCGTCTAAAAAGGTTTGTAAGCCTTGGCTTTTCATGAAGAGCTAGTGACTAATTTTGTAACTATTGAACATGAGGCCTCTTCCTTTTCAGTACTCATATCTCTCACCTTGAATGGTATTTTCAATGTACTTTTGAGTGTGAGCATGATCACTATTATCATATTTTTGAGAGCAAAAATGGTAGCTATGAGTATTGGAAACTTGTGCAACCAAAAACTACCATTTTTTTGTTTTTCATGAAGATTGATTACAAATTGTGATCCTTGTGATCATTGGCTTTTGTGATATTGTTGTTGTAGGGTCTTATACAAGGACAAACGGCGGTTGGATCGTGTCTTTTTAATGTAGGGAGTAGTGAATCTTATCTTGTTCCTCAAAGGAGGAGCGTGTTAGAACCAGTCTCACTTGCATTATTTTTTGTATTCTACTTTCGATCCACACACTTTGATTTTGTTTCAAAATTTCTCACACATTGGATGCAATTAGGGATTGGTGATAATTCGTCCCTTGCTTTGATGGTTTTATCTTTTTGGTGTCCAAATCTTTAGGTAAAATCAAACTTGAAAAATTCAAAACTTTGTTATGCTTAAATAGAATGTATGGATACAAACTCAATAAGAACTTCAACAAACATCAAACATAAGATGAAATGAAGTTGCTTTGTTAGAATACAATCAACAATTTCCATTCTTCTCTTTCTAGATTGTTAGATTTGTAGGCAACTCGATTAGTCTTAACTCTCTAAATTAGTCTATCAATCAATGTTAAGCTTTTATACAATATGCTAGTGGTCTCGTCTTGAATTATTTTTGACATAATTCAGTTTGTTTGAATCATGGTTATGGTTGACACAAGTCCTTAAAAGATTTGGACCATTTTTTTTTATTGATTTTGAAGTCAAGGTAGATTCAAATAATTTTTTCATACTCTTCCACTATGGTTAAGTAGATATCCATCGATCCTATTGTATCATTCATTTGTAGAGCCCAAATGTGAAAGAGTGTGAGCAACAATAGTGTGTGGTTCTTTCGCTCAGCTACTCCGTTTTGTTGAGGAGTGTAGCTTGTAGTAAATTGACGGAGTACGCCACATGTTGACATATAGTCCTTCATCTCATTTGATAGGTACTCTCCCCTTGAATTAGTAAGGCCTTGATTTTTTGACTAGTCTGATTCTCAGCATATTGCTTAACTTCTTTGAACCCATTGAATGTTTCTGACTTGTTTTTAATGAACATAACATTGGTAAAATGGGAGTAGTCATCAATGAATGTAATAAAGTATAGAGCCTTACCCAAGGAAGGTATGCTCATAGGACCACATAAGTCATTGTGTATCAGTGACAGAACGGACTTGGCTCTTCTGGCTTGTCCTCTTGAAAATTTGGTTTTAGGTTGTTTGCCTAGTAAGCAACAACACTAAATTTTCATAGGAGGATGGAAGACTGGCAAGAAGAGACATTATAGAGTCTTCTTCTGATATAGGTGATCCTATTGTAGCCAGTTGGTTTAACAACTGTTTGACTCGTTCAGATGGTCGCTTACTGAGGTGCCTTCGCTCATTTTGAATATCAACATCTTATTCCACAAGAAGAGGTCAGTGGACACATCTAAGGTCTCGTAGATGCTTGTAAGGATATCCCACACTTCTTTGGAGGTGGTGCTGTTTAACACGTGAGCAATCTGAGTGTCTTTCATATTCAAGGATACAATGGCAACTGCTTTGCCATCCTTTGCTTCCCATGCTGGAAGCAATTCAAATTCTACCGATTTGGGTATTGAACCATTTACAAACCCCCATAGCTCTTTCTCGATCAGGATCATTCTCATTTTGAACTTCCACATTTACAATTACAAGATTGATTAACAGCTGTAAAACTGATCAGTGGATCAGTTCGTTGATGGAGCGTGAAGACTTTCAAGTCTGACAGCGACAGTCTGTGTATTTTTGGCAAACTGGAAATGCGACACTCCTTGTCCTTTTGGACGTTGCCTTTACTTGAGGGCATCGTTCAGGTTTGGAAAACATCTTCGACATTTGAGAAGCCACCTTCGGCATTTGAGAAGACACCTGTCGCCTGTTAGAAAATCCGTGTAAAAACACAGTGTCGGGTTTTTTCCCTTTTCGGCTGTTGAAAATTGCATGTAAAAATGCAGTGTCGGGTTTTTCGCATTTTTCGGCTGTGCAAAAATGCGAGTACAAAACCGAACTGTTGCGACAGTTAGTTCAAAAATGCAGACTGTTTAAAAACAGTTTATTTTCTGTAGGTTACTTTTGAGAGATTAAAAATTAGAGAAGAAAGGAGGGCTGTTGGGATGAGTAGGAGTTAGACTAAATTCCAACAGCTTTTTGCAAATAAGCTGGCATTCTTACGGTACCTCAGCGCGCCAACATATTTGTGGGTCAACCCAGAATACTGCCCTCTCAAAAGATGTGAACCTTTCACACTGGAGTTCATGGCCAACAAGATTTATTGGCCTATTCTTATAGAGTATGTACAAACAGAAGATCCGGCCCGAGATCTAATTTCAAATTGCAGCCAATGTTATAAGCGGTACCATCGGTGTCCAAACAGGGATGTGTGCAATAAGGATACCTACGACGACACAACCCGACAAAGAGCAACTGCCATTGGCGTGGGACCGCCAATCCAATAAAGAGGGGGATAATGTTGTCATTTATGTTAGCCCAACATAGGAATTTATTGTGACATGTGTTTTGTAAGTCCACAAGTAAATAAAGGTTATGAAAATCTTATACTTAGACCTTTTACTATTTAAGTTTAATTATTACAAACAATCCTTTGTAATAGTTCAACTTAGAAAGACTAAGTTTAAGATTGAATTTTCAAGTTAAGTTTATTGTAAGTGCACTTCATTTGTTTAAAAAATGCACTTTACAAGTTAATTAGCATTAAGTTTAGACATAGTGCCATAAGCATGTTAGAGCATAGGCCCACCACTCTTGCTATATATGGAGGTGGATGAGTGCCTTCAACAACAATTGTATAAGCCATTGAATTAATAGAAACACTTTTGTGTCATCCTTCTGTGCTTGCTTGTGTTCCCATTGGTGATTAAATACCTTGTGGTAGGTGCTCGAGCCCTACTAGGCCTTCTCCTTTGGATTGTGTAACTATGGGATAATTAATTCATCCTCCATCCCTTGTGGAGTTAATTAGATTTGTTTATGCTTTTTTCACTAGATGGGGGGTAGCAAAGTTTCTCTGATTTTTTGCATCAAACCTCACCAACAAAAGTCGCCCACTTGCACAAGACCTGAACAAAACATTAGTTTTCTGATTATCCCTTGTGCGAGTTTTTGTAAGGCAAAAAAGTGGGCCAATCACCTATTTTGGCCTGTTCTTTGACAACGATCACACACCAAATCACCTTAGGAACTCACCCACATCATCAAGAATACAGATTTCACAGTGCCAAATCTCTCAGTACCCTGTGCGAGTTCTCTGGAGCTCATCCTTGTCAAAAAAATTAACTCAAACAAAAAAATTTCAAAAAAATCTTCAAAACAAAACTCGCCCACTGTCATTAGGGCTCAAAAACTAGTTGCATGAGTTCCTAATGACCTGTGCGAATTCCTTACAGTGAAAAAAAGTTTGAATTTTGAGCAGTCAATGTCATTTTTGCCATTTTTGGTCAAACCAAACTCGCACATATACTGAGGACCACAACTAAAATTCGCCCGTGCTATTTTTAGTTTTCTCTGTAAATTTCTAACTCATCTATACCTTGTGCGAATTTATCATGGCAGGAAAACGTGATTTTGGGTGACTTTAAGTAATTCTTTTCATAAATAGAACTCGCATAGCTATCTGCACTGCTCTGCAAAACTCGCACATAGCCTTAGGAACTTGCCCATAGCGAGACAACTTTGTCTTAAGGTTGAAATAAAAAAAAAAAAGTTTTTGTTTGAACCACAAGGACCTTGATTTGCTTATTAAAATATTGAGGTTCACAACTCGCACACTCTACCGTTGACTGAGTCAACTATTTTATGAACCTTAGAAGCCTGTGCGAGTTTTGGTTGTGTTCTGTGAACCAAGAATTTTCAGAGAAGTTACACGTTTTTACCCAATGTAGTTGTTGATCACCTTCTGTGTGCGTCCGTTGCAACATCACTTTCTGTCGTTGAATTCATGTCCTATTACTGATAACACCTTGGCGAGACAACTGATTATAGGCGACATGAGTAAGGAAGGTGCCCTTGTTCCACGAATTGAAAGACAAATTGAAAATGCCTACAAATTCTATGGTGATACTTTTGAGAATGAAAAATTATGCCTATTTCCTATGATATTACTTGGGGACGCTAAGGAATAATATCTTAATCTTGAAGAATCTGATATAGTCCCTTACGGCAGCCCTTACCAAACGATTCAAACCTTACAAATTGACTCAAAGCCCTTTCATTCAACTATCTCACATCAAGATGAGGAGCGACAAATCTGTACGCACCTACATTGGACTCTTTAAGCATCTCAAGGTGGAATGCGTTGATGAGAAAATCACAAAAAAAATGGCTATCAAACTCTTTTTGGTAAGCTTACCTAAATCTATCAGAAGAGAACTTAAATCAGTCGACTCATATGACCAGTTGAAAAAAGTAATGGATGACGCCATTAGAGAAGAAGATGAAGGATCCGATGATGACTATGATCATCGTGATCGCAAGGGGAAAGCTCCTATTAAAAATGATCCACCCTCTAAGCACACCTCTAGTCCTAATTCCATTGATTTGCTACAACATATGAATATCTGGCAAAAAAAACTCAACAAGCCCAAATGGATAAGCTTACAACTAATTTTCAAAAAGTGCTTAAAGATATGGCTGACAAGACTACCCTTCCGGGAGAATGTGTAGTGCCCTATCTATTCTGAAAACCATACTACCAACGAATGCCCACATGTGAAAACATGTTTCCTACCAAATGCAACAATACCGACCCCCTGGTCCACCCACCTTACAATCCTCAACAGACTTATCAGTGACTAGGACAATTTTCATCCAAGACCCCCAGGCCCGCAACAGTTTCAGCCTAGACAGCCTTATGTAGTGAATCAACCTCAGCCACAAGCACCTGCTCACTACGTTGATCCCGACCATGTTGATTCAACTACATATTACGTTGAAGAAACCCAAGATGATAGTTATCAAGTGGACCCAACATACCAATATGATGCTACTACTGTCACTTATGATCCAAACCAACCATACTATGCAGCTCCACAAGTAAGTTATGCGGCACAACCCATGTCTGCCTTGAGGGGTTGTTTTGTTTGTGCTGGGAGACATCCTAGCATTAGTTGTCCTGATAAGCTCAAATTCCCACCCCTATGTAGTAACTGCGAAATCGAGCATGTGCAATAGATGATGGATCTTCCACTACCGAATCCATGTTGGAACCATATCATGAAACTCAAGAAATGGAACACTACATGCAGCCTATTGATATCATCAACTGGAGTCATATTTTAGCAACGATTGATTATGTCAATGCATAATATTGTGCCATAAATACTGGAAGCTCAGATAACGAAGAAGGGCCAGGTGAACCATGAATCACTTTGGATACTCCCATCTTTAATGTCCAACTCATTGAAATTCTCCCACACAATGATCAATTGTTGAATCGTTGTCTGGCTACCAACTAATGAATCAGTCTCGTTGTATGTAGATGAAGAAAGTGTGTTGAAATCCCATCCACCCCATGACCTAGAAGAAATTTCTGACATGGCTATTTTAGAATACATGGGAGCACTTTCACAACGTCTTATCCCAGAATCTTCTAGGCCATTATCGCTGTTAGCAATCAAGTTGTTGTTAGAAGGGGTTTGCAACATTTTTTAGCTGATCATCTTTCACGAATCTCTAGCAATGACAAACTGACGAAAGGTGTTAATGATAACCTTCCTGATGCTATCTTGGTTCAAGTAGATTACACCCTAGTTTGGGCCCACGACATCAATGAATACCTTACTACTGGCCAAATAGATCCAAATCTACCTAAACCAGCTCAAGGACAACTACATAAAATAGGGATAGATGGAATTCAAGGCGAAGTATCCTATCGATGAAGAGTGTGACGGGTTTACTTACTCGATCTCAAGCGTGCCGCATGCATAAAGCCAAAGTTCAAGCCTTAGATCTGCGACCAGCTTGGAGACGGGCCATGTTTTTGTTGGAAGTGTGGCTTCTGATACCACTATTGTGATTGTGGTGTTGCAATGATACCACTCTTGTCGAAGAAAAAAAAAATTGTTATAACCACTAGCAGGATCGTGGATTACTTGGAAAATGGAGTTATGAACAGTTCTTTGTGTGTGAAATCAGATTATCAGTGTAGGAGTCATAGACTAGCATGAAAGAAAGATTGCAGAAACAACTAGGCGTCTGAGACAACCATGCAATCATCTATTGCTGATAACTTGATATGAAGAGAGTGTAGAATTAATTCAGACATCAGAGACAGCCATACAAATCTCTTCTTAATAGTGTTTGTGTGAGAGGAGCGAAAGTTATCATTCAACAAAAATGCAATGAAGTGTAGAACAATAGCAAATCATATTTTTTCTTTCTGTTGTTCCATGAGATGGGTCCTCCTGTAAGGAAACAAATGTAGCCTGATGTGGATTTTCTGGTATTCACATCTCCTGCCCAATCTGAATCTGAATAAGTGGTCAATGTGAGTGCAGCTTCTATATTGCCATTATAGCTCAAAGCATAGTGCTTTGTAGCTTGAATGTACCTCAGTATTCTTTGCAGAGCTTTCCAGTGTTGTAGGCCTGGATTGGACATGTATTGAGACAATGTGCTTACTGCATATGCTAGCTCAGGTCGTGTGCAGATCATAGAATACATAATAGATCTTATGACAGACTGATAAGGATACTTGCACATTTCTTGCTGATCTACTTGAGTTTTGGGGCACATGTCTTTGGACAGCTTAGCTCCTGAATCCATAGGTGTGTCTATGGGCTTGCAGTCCTCCATGCCATATCTGCGAAGTACATTAGTCAAGTAGGATTCTTGGCTTATAGTTATCCTTCTGCCTGCACGATCTTTGTTGATCTCCATACCAAGAAGGTAATGGACTGGGCCTAAATTAGTCATCTCAAACTTTGATGAAAGCAGAGATTTGGTTTCCTGTAATAATTGATTTGAATTGCTGATAATTAAATAATCATCAACGTATAATGCTATTATGACATAGCTTGACCCTTTACGGCTAAGATATACATTACAATCTGCAAAGCAAGAAGTAAAATTGTGCTTCAATAAGAAGTGATTAATTCTATCATACCAGGTCTTGGGAGCTTGCTTAAGACCATATAAGGCCTTATGCAATTTACATACCAGATGCTCATTGTCTTGAAGGACGTAACCTTCTGGTTGATAGATGAATATATCTTCTTGTATAAATCCATGTAGGAATGTCGTCTGGACGTCCATTTGGTGAATGTCCAGACCTTCTGCAGCAGCTATAGCCAGTAAGGTATGAATAGACTGATGTTTTACCACTGGACTAAAGGTCTCAGTGTTGTCTATCCCATATACTTGTTCAAAGTCTTTAACTACCAGTCTAGCTTTCCATTTGGATATGGATCCATCTGGCTTAAGCTTCAGCTTAAAGATCCGCTTGGAGTCAATGGGTTTTACACCAGTAGGAGGATTGACAAGACTCCAGGTCTTGTTCTTCATTAGAGACTAGTACTCAGCATCCATGGCAGCCTTCTAATTGTCTGCATCGGGCATTGACAGAGCTTCTGCAACTGTGGCAGGTTCATCGTGACTGATGAACGTCTGAGGGACAAAACGATCAGGTTGTTGTCGTTGTCTTGCAGACCTTCGAGCTGCATGTGCTTGAGTGGATGATTCTCCTTGGTGAATGACTGGGATCATAGCATCTTGTGGTTGAACAATCGTGGGTCTAGGCCCATCGATGGTAAGCGGAGCTGTTGGGACAAACTCCTTTGTCTGAACAGTCGTAGGTCGTTGCCTAACGATGGATGGTGGAGCTGCTATGACATACTCTTGTATCGGTTGCTTCTGCTTGAAATTGTGATACTGGTCTTCAAGAAAGACAACATCACGGCTGACTAAGATCTGACCTGAATCAACATCATAGACGCGATATGCTTTATGCAATGTTGAGTAGCTGATGAAGATGTTGAGTAGCCGATGAAGATGTTCTTACAGCTTACTGGGTCTAGCTTCTTCCTCAGATCATATGGCACTTGTGCATAGTAGAGACATCCAAAAATATGTAGATGTTTCAAGCTTGGTTTGTAGTATAGTAGGCTTCAAATGGTGTCTTGGAATCAACTGCTTTTGTGCTGGAGTAGATCTGCAGATAGCAGGTCGTAGAGATTGCTTCTGCCCAGAATGTTTGTGGTAAATGGGCATTGACTGTCATGGATCGTGCAGCTTCCAACAGTGTGCGGTTCTTCTGCTCAGCTATTCTGTTTTGTTGAGGAGTGTAGCTTGTAGTAAACTGATGGTGGATGCCACATGACGACAAATAGTCCATCTCATCTGATAGGTACTCTCCCCCTGAATCAGACCGTAAGGCCTTTATTTTCTGACCAGTCTGATTCTCAACATATTGCTTGAATTCTTTGAAGCAATTTAATGCTTCTGACTTGTTCTTAATGAACATAACACTGGTAAAATTGGAGTAGTCATCAATGAATGTGATAAAGTATAGAGCCTTACCCAAGAAAGGTATGCTCATAGGACCACATAAGTCATTGTGTATCAGTGACAGAATGGACTTGGCTCTTCTGGCCTGTCCTCTTGAAAATTTGGTTCTAGGTTGCTTGCCTAGTAAACAACTTTCACAAATAGATTGATTAGTTGTAGTAACAGCATTTATATTCATGTCCTTGAGCATATTATTATGATGCATATACAAGATTGAACGCATGTTTAGATGTCCTAATCTTTGATGCCATAAATTAGCATCTGAACAACTCACAGAAAGTGCAACATCGTGGCTCAGTATGTACAAGTTTCCTTCTCTATAAGCAGAGAGAATTTTCTTTGAATTCTCATCTAAAATAGTACATCGCTTAGTAGTAAACAAAGCTCTATAACCTTGATCAGTGATCTTGCTTATAGACAGTAAGTTCTTTGTTAATTTGGATACATAAAATATACCATTAAGCTGCCTAGTGATGCCATCAGAGAATTGTAGTCGAATAGAGCCTTGGCCTTCGACTTGATGTGAACTGGAGTCACCAAAGAAGATGTACTTTGATTATGTAGCGGTGAGTGTAGAGAAGAGGTCTTTACATGGCATCATGTGTTGAGAGGCACCTGAATCGAGATACCATTGATGGGCATCTCTACTGGGTTGATCTTGTACCATCAGCACTCTCTCATCTTCTTGCGAATCTCTAACTGTGTCAGAGTTGCCTTGTTGCTGATGCTGCATCTTCTTCCTGGCTTCATTATGTCTGAGCACGCGACAGTCCTTGATATCATGGTTGGTTCTTTTGTAGTATTTGCAAAATAGCTTGGTCTTGGACGATGATTGGTTGTGTTGTTGTTGTTGTTGTTGTGGTTGTGAAGCTGCTAGCTGTTCTGCCTTTGTCTTCTTGTCCTTGAAGCCTTTCTTCTTCTTTGACTGCTGCTTGGTTGAGTAGAGTGCCATGAATTTGGTACTCGTTAGCGTGGACAAGCTTTTCCTCCTTACTTCTTCCTGCAACAGACTTGTTGTCAATTTTCGTAGAGACAGCGCAAGAGTGTTGCTAAGAAGCAATACTAAATTGTCATAGGAGGATGGAAGACTAGCAAGAAGAGACATAGTAGAGCCTTCTTTTGATATAGATGATCCTATTGCAGCCAGTTGGTTTAGCAGATTTTTAAAATCATTCATATGGTCGCTTACTGAGGTGCCTTCTCTCATTCAGAGTGTCAACATCTTCTTCCTCAAGAAGAGGCGAGTGGACACATTTGAGGTCTCGTAGATGCTTGTAAGGATATCTCACGCTTCTTTCGAGGTGGTGTTGTTTGACACGTGAGCAATCTGAGTGTCTTTCATATTCAAGGATACAATGACAAGTGCTTTGCCATCCTTTGCTTCCCATGCTGGAAGCAATTCAGGAGCTCTTTCTCGATCAGGATCACCCTCATCTTGAACTTCCACATGTGGAAGTCATCTACATTGAATTTATTGATCAAGCGGATCTATGAGGTTGAACCTTCCATAGCAATCGTGTAGCAGAGATAAACACAAACAGAAAGAACAGTTCTATAGAGTTAAAATAAGTCCTAGACTCTACTGATCCAATGAACCTTGGCTCTGATACCACCTGTTGGAAGTGTGGCTTCTGATACCATTGTTGTGATTGTGGTGTTGCTCTGATACCACTCCTGTCGAAGAAAAACAAATTATTATAACCACTAGCAGGATTGTGGATTACTTGGAGAATGGGATTATGAACAGTTCTTTGTGTGTGAAATCAGGTTATCAGTGTAGGATTCATAGACTGTCGTGAAAGAAAGACTGTAGAAACAATTAGGCATCTGAGATAGTCATGCAATCCTCTATTGCTGATAACCTGATATGACGAGAGTAGAATTAATCCAGACATTAGAGACAACCATACAAATCTCTTCTTAATAGTGTTTGTGTGAGATAAACAAGAGTTACCATTCAACAAGAATGCAATGAAGTGTAGAACAATAGCGAATCTGTATATATAGTTGTAAATACAACGATCAGACCACAATACAATTGCGATGATAAGCACGTGATCCTACTAGGAGATTCAAGACAATTGCTAAGGTTCTAGAATAGTTCTCTCTCTCTCTCTCTCTCTCTCTCTCTCTCTCTCTCTCTCTCTCTCTCTCTCTCTCTCTCTCTCTCTCTCTCTCTCTCTCTCTCTCTCTCTCTCTCTATGATCGCCAACTCTGAGGAGTCAGCTACTGATGAAAGGCGTTCTCCCCTATCTGACCTTACGTATCATAATCCTCTCATCTATCATTTGTCATCTCTTCCCTCGCTCAATTACATGTATATATACATATCAATCGAAGATCTCGTACTAACTTAAGTTTACAATTACAAGATTGATTAATAGCTGTAAAACTGATCAGTGGACTAGTTCGTTGATGGAGCGTGAAGGCTTTTAGGCCTGATAGCAATAGTCTGTGTATTTTTGGTAGACTGGAAATGCGACACTCCTTGGCCTTTTGGCCGTTGCCTTTACCTGAGGGCAACCTTCAGGTTTGGAAGACACCTTCGGCATTTGAGAAGACACCTTTGGCATTTCGAAGACACTTTCGCCATTTCAAAGACACCTTCGGCATTTTGAAGACACCTTCGGCATTTGTAGGGCAAGCGTCGCCTGTTAGAAAACCCGTGTAAAAACAGTGTCGGGTTTTTTGCATTTTTTGGCTGTGCAAAAATGTGAGTAAAAAACCAGACTATAGCAACAATTAGCTAAAAAATGCAGACTGTTTAAACACAATTCATTTTCTACACGTTACATTTGAGAGAGTAAAAATTAGAGAAGGAAGGAGGGGTGTTGGGATGAGTAAGAGTTAGATTAAATTGCAACAGTTTTTTTCAAATAAGCTGACAGTCTTATGGTACCTCAGCGCGCCAACGTATTTGCGGGTCAACCCATAATGTTGCCCTCTCAAAAGACGTGAATCTTTCACACTAGAGTTCATGGCCAACAAGATCTATTGGCCTATTCTTATAGAGTATGTACAAACTGAAGATCCGGCCCGAGATCTAATTTCAGCCAATTTTATAAGCGATACCGTTCGGACGTCCAAACAGGGATGTGCGCACGACACAACCCAACAAAGAGCAACTGCCATTGGCGTGAGACCGCCAATCCAATAAAGAAAGGGATAATGTTATCCCTTATGTTAGCCCAACATAAAAATTTATTGTGGCATGTGTTTTGTAAGTCCACAAGTAAATAACGGTTAGAAAAATCTTATACTTAGACCTTTTACTATTTATGTTTATTTATTACAAACAATCATTTGTGATGGTTCAACTTAGAAAGTCTAAGTTTAAGATTTAATTCCTAAGTTTAAGTTTATTTGTTTAGATAAGGCACTTTACAAGTTAATTAGCATTAAGCTTAGACTTAGTCCCATAAGCATGTTAGAGCATAGGCCCACCACTCCTGCTATATATGGAGGTGGGTGAGTGCCTTCAACAACACTTGTACAAGCCATTGAATTAATAGAAACACTTTTGTGTCATCCTTCTATGCTTGCTTGTGTTTCCATTGGTGATTGAATACCTTGTGGTAGGTGCTCGAGCCCCACTAGGCCTTCTCCTTTGGATTGTGTAATTACCTATGGGATAATTAATTCATCCTCCATCCCTTGTAGAGTTAATAAGATTTGTTTATGCTTTTTCACTAGATGGGGAGCAGCCATAGTGATGTTATCTAGTTCCCTTTTTAGAAGCATCTTCTAGTAGGGAGACCGCCTTAGAAGAAACCTAGGCAACAATAGAAACTGTGATTTGAGTGGATCTTACCTGTACTTATCCTACACAACACATTTTAGTATCGTCCTAATTCTATTAGATGGGAGACCGCCATAATAGAACCTAAAGAAGATACTAAAAGAACAACATTGGCGCCATTGCCACTCATTTCATTTTATCTATTGCTTCTTCTTCTTTTTTCTTCCATTCGTTTTATCGCTCATTTTTTTCATCATTTCCAGTTTTATTGTACCCTCTTCCATTCTAGCTACCATACTATCGCATTTCGGATATGGAGAAGAACCAAGCCACTTGGTTTATTTTTTATGTGTTTTTTAAGTTTCTCTGATTTTTTTGCATCAAACCTCACCAACAAAAGTCGCCCACTTGCACCTGAACAGAACATCAGTTTTCTGATTATCCCTTGTGCGAGTTTTTGTAAGGCCAAAAAGTGGACCAATCACCTGTTTTGGCCTGTTTTTTGACAACGATCACACACCAAATCACCTTAGAGGAACTCGCCCACATCATCAAGAATACAGATTTCACAGTGCCAAATCCATCAGTACCATATCATGTGCGAGTTCTCTGAAGCTCATCCTTGTTAAAAAACATTAACTCAAACAAAAAATTTTAGAAAAAATCTTCAAAACAAAACTCGCCCACTGTCATTAGGGCTCAAAAACCAGTTGCACGAGTTCCTAATGACCTGTGCGAATTCCTTACAGTGAAAAAAGTTTGAATTTTGGGCAGTCAATGTCATTTTTGCCATTTTTGGTCAAACCAAACTTGCACATATATTGAGGACCACAACTAAAATTCCCCCATGCCATTTTTAGTTTTCTCAGTAATTTTCCAACTCATCTATACCCTGTGCGAATTTATCCTGATAGGAAAAAGTGATTTTGGGTGACTTTAAGTGATGCTTTTCATAAATAAAACTTGCATAGCTATCTGCAATGCTCTGCAAAACTCACACACAGCCTTAGGAACTCACCCATAGTGAGACAACTCTGTCTGAAGGTTGAAATAAAAAATAAAAAAAATTGAAATTTGTTTTTTGTCTGAACCACAAGGACCTTCATTTGCTTATTAAAATAATGAGGTTCAATTTCCAGAGAAGTTACCAGTTTTTACCCAATGTAGTTGTTGATCACCTTCCGTGTGCGTCCGTTGCAACATCACTCTCTGTCGTTGAATTCATGTCCTATTACTAGTAACACCCTAGCAAGACGACTGATTATAGGCGACATGAGTAAGGAACCTGTTCCATGAATTGAAAGACGAATCCCGAGGATCGATGCACCAAAATACTATGGAGGATCCGATCTAATCAGATTCCTCCAAGATTTTGAAAATGCCTACAAATTCTATGGTGATACTTTTGAGAATGAAAAATTATGCCTATTTCCTATGATATTACTTGGAGAGGAATGGTATCTTAATTTTGAAGAATCTGATATAGTGTCCTGGGAAACCCTTACTGCAGCCCTTACCAAACGATTCAAACCTTCCAAATTGACCCAAAGCCCTTTCATTCAACTATATCACATCAAGATGAGGAGGGACAAATCTGTACGCACCTACATTGAGCGCTTTAAGCATCTCAAGGTGGAATGCGTTGATGAGAAAATCACAGAAAAAATGGCTATCAAACTCTTTTTGGTAAGCTTACCTAAATCTATCAGAAGAGAACTTAAATCAGCCGACTCATATGACCAGTTGAAAAAAGTAATGGATGACGCCTATTAGAGAAGAAGATGAAGGATTCAATGATGACTATGATCATCGTGATCGTAAGGGGAAAGCTCCTATTAAAAATGATCCACCCTATGAGCACACCTCTAGTTCTAATTCCATCAATTTGCTACAACATATGGATATCTGGCAAAAAAAACTCAGCAAGCCCAAATGGATAAGCTTACAACTGATTTTCAAAAAGTGCTTAAAGATATGGCTGACAAGACCTATCCTTCCCAAGAGAATGTGTGGTGCCCTATTTGTTCTCAAAACCATACTGTCAATGAATGCCCACATGTGAAAACATGTTTCCTGCAAAATGCAATATATAGGCAATACCGACCCCCTGGTCCACCACCTTACAATCCTCAACAGACTTATCAGTGACCAGGACAATTGTAAGCTCCTCAGGATATACATTCTACCAAAATTTCTTCTACTACCACATTTGTTGATGAGTATGATTTCAAAATGTTGCAAGCTTAACTGAAGGTAAGGGAAAATAGAAAACAAAAAATCAAGCATGAATCCTTACACTGAGAATGTGTTGACTATTAATTTTACTCTTAACAATGACAAATCACTCGAAGAAGTCAATTACTGTACTTTTGAAAGAGCTCCTTGGATTCACCAAAAGCTCAAGATCCTCATCTCAAACACACAAAGTGAAAAGATGTTATGTTGATGAGGTTTTGCCAAATGGCTTTTCCACATCCTCCAATGAAAATGAGTGTTGCAAATGTGTCAAGTGTAAAGTTGTCAAGAGTCAATGAAGACAACCTAGAATTGACTTCATTGTTACACCCTTGAAATTAGGGCATAGATGAATTTATGAGTGGCATTTTTTTGGTCAATAAATCTAAGAAATTAATGAAGTTTTAGGTGTTTTTAAAAAGTAAGTTTCACAAGATTGCTATATTTCAATTTCAATGAACTCAAAAAATTTGTCAATCTTGTTTAGTCAAAATAATAATAATCAATGCTTCGTTTTGAAACATGTCTTGTAAAAATTTGCATGTCACACTTTGAATCTGTCATTTTAGGTAAATTTTATAGTAAAAATAATAATAATGAGTGATTACATAAAAATAGAAAATAGACAAACCTCAAAAGATGCCTTAATTTGTTACTCTTTAAAATTTTGTTCTTTCAAAAGCTTATGTTCTTTATTGAAGTTGTCTAAGTTGAGAGATTAAAAGCCCCAAGCCAACCAATTCATGTTCGAATCTCTCAATTTAAGTGTTGGACCTCGCCTACATTATGCGAAATTTTTTTCATCGAGAATGTTCCAAAAAGCACATCTCTTTGAATTAATGACTTAACTGAATCTTTGACATGAGTGATCCAACTCTCACACATAATTAGGGTTTTTCAAGCCATGTATAGATCATAAAAATGAAAGTTGACAAAACTAAGTTGGAGAATGTGAACGTTGCAATGCATCAGGCAGATTGCTGACCTGCAGGCTAAAGAGCAAGATAATTCACATCATGTAGCAATCATAAATGAACAAAATGTCCAGTAAAAGTCCAAGAAGAGGAGAGGGTTTGGGAGGCATCTCCTCTACATTCAAGACTACTTGATTGAATTTATTTTAAGAATGAAGAGCATATATGCAACATTCATTATATCCTTTTTCCAAGGATGATGGAATACACAACATGATTGGGACGCTGAGTGGAATTGCACCAACATCTACAAATTGTGCAATGATATGTCACCTTCACAAGGTGCAGTATTGGCATTGATAGTTTTGCAAGACAGCACTTTTCTTGACCTCAGTTTGCGGTCATGAATAGAAATGGTGAGTTTATTTATTATGATTCCAACACCTTACTCACTTATAGACAAAGCTTCATTGTGTAAAGATTAGCTTTCATAGTAATTTACGTTACCCACTTCTAAGAAATTTTCTTATCAGCTGCAAAGCAAATTGCTGGAGAGTTTAGAGTGCGACACTGGCCAATAAAGCTCTGAGGCTTCATATACACATAGGGTTGAGTCTATCTACTCGAGACAAAGTAGCGTGTAATGAGGGAAACAATTCATTGAATATGGCAATAGTTTTGTTTGGGAAAGAAACACTACCCCTGCAGTCTCTGAAGAATGGAAACCTACTTTTATCCAACAGAAAAATAAAAGCATTCACTTGTCACGTAAACGAAAAGAACGACTGAACTATTGCATAGAGAGGAGATTATTCTCTTTGATTGGTTACTTTTGTGTTTTTAGAAGCAAAGCAATCTTAGAAGGGCCCAAGGCTTGCAATCATGAAACTCGATACCCTCAATTCAACACGTACTATCAACAGCAAAGCAAGCATATGCCAAGTGGTTCTCTAAGAAAAGCTAGGATGATCAATAAGTGCAGTCTGGTGTATATTGTGTCTTTGTGTGCAATACCAATGTATAGACAACTCACTTGATCTGATGTCTAGGATAGTACCCGAAATAACAAAAGGTATGTGCAATCTTCGACCTTAAGGAGTCCACCCACCAGGTCAACTTCATCGTGCAGTTGTGCAATGTGGACCAAATGCTACGATGCCACTACTCATTTCATCAGCAATAGCAACAACGCTAGACGGCGTAGTCTCTATAAAGATGATTTGACAACCACGTAGCTTCACTTCATTCCATTAGACTCAACAAGCAGATATTGCACTCTTAATGCATGCGTGTAACAATACCAGCCCAGTTGGTGAGACCTGCTAAAGAATCGCTTCATCACTAGCACAGGATGCCACTTCAATCTCTGTGTTTCTCCTTTCAGCTTTCGAGATCCTACAGCACTGTCTATGTGGAGCCTGATCAATAAGAAATTGGCAATTAATTTCAGCAAACTTACCACCCAGCTAAAATGATGAGGAAATTGATTCATGCCTCGTATTAAAAGTTTCCTAAAAATCCACCAACCACAAAGCATCCATGCGCATTGCACATATACATAAAGTTTATGTTCAAAATGTCAGTATCATACTGTATGTTGAAACTAGAGCTACTTAATCCTTTGCAAAAATTTGCATACTTGCACATATCCATATAAAATTATTTTTTAAATGTCATTATTGTGATGCAAGTTGAAACTAGAGCTACTTCTTTGCAACCATCTCTTTTTATCTTTTATTAGTACTAAGAAACTGTTTAGAAAAATCTTAGAATTTCCACAACTTCGCTTGCAACTGACCTATCCAATAAAATTGACAATTATCAGGTTCTCCCAAATCTTAGGATATAATGTAGGAAACTCTATGATCCATCCCAACAGTGCACGAAGTCCCCATTCTAGAAAAAATTAAAGCTACTATGTATGCAGACACATTGCTAAGCTGACTTATCCTCATGCAGCAAGTGTTAAACCACATCATGAACCAGCTAATCCTCAAATGGCGGAGACTTTTAAGTGGCAAGTGCAAATGTGAAAAAGTCGGCCTTGCATTTTTTTTGAGATGCCCTACTTGGGAATCAGGTCACATTTTCAGGTATGTTTAAATTTGGTGTGCACTAACTTGAATGATAAAATGGCCTCTCTCTCTCTCTCTCTCTCTCTCTCTCTCTCTCTCTCTCTCTCTCTCTCTCTCTCACACACACACACACACACACACACACATTTCGATTCAACATCCATGCTGTACCTTTTTGAAGTACTAAAAAAATTCAAATAAGAACTACAAGCATCAAAGTAGAATCATCAGAAATGCCAGGACATACACGCCACAATATTGGAAATGGAAATTAATTGAAATGCTGGATTAAGAACTTGGAGTTACCTGATACCAAAGCTCATCAGTCAGTTCCTTCACTACAGTTATCGACTCCATTCTAGCAGGGGATGCCATTTTCCACTTGCAATTCCCTCGTCTTCGAGCTTCCCTTGTATAGTTTCCTTCTATCTGCCCATCTTCTCTGTGACCAACATTTTTGATGTAAAACACTATTGGTTGCTGACATGGAGATACGTCAGCAGGTCGTGTACTGAATGGAAAACTGAACTCTCCAGTCTGCTTATACCAGCTAATGAATGTTCTGGATGGACGCTCTAGCTCACGTGGAGGTAGTAAGCCCCTATATACTTGAACAGCATATCCCCAGGATACAGAGTACGACCAATTATGCCATTTGTCATAACAAATGGACTGCTGAAGCAAGGCACCGGGATCTGTCCGACCAGATCTCACAAGATGCTGTATTGCTTGCAATCTTGTCATGTTTGGGAAGATCGGATCGATTACATCAAGATGATGCAGTGATAAAAGAGGAGCTATTGGATGAGCTGCTAGCAACCCAAAAGCATTGCCATAAATATCGAACTGCAAATGCAATCAACGGGTACTATTCAGTTAAACAAATGCTGCAAATTGGAAAATCGAGAATTTGACTGTTACTTAACTCACTGTCAGGATAAATTAGATAAATTAGACATAATGAGCGAATCCAGACAAGGACAGCCTACACCATGCCACAGAATTAATGGACAGACAAAAGCTGTATACTACATTGCATCTAATGCCATGTCGTAAACCTTGATCACAATAAGGACAACATATCAATGTAGTTAGTACGTACAATGGCATGGAACAAAACCTTAAAATGTCTTTCAAAGTTTTAGATGGTTTTCATTGACACTCATTGAAGCATTGTACCTGGTGGAACCCTTCTTCTCTCGTCAGAGGCACTCCTAGTTCTGCCATACAAGCCTGCATGCGGTTGTCACTTCCAAACAGATAAGGGTACCTGCAAAGATGGATAAAAGATGAGAACTAAGTAACTCCTCCATTTTGTATACATTGTAAATGTAATAAAAATTAGTCAGCACCAGAAAGGCACATTCTGTACTTTTGAGCCAAAAGAAGAACTATTTACTACAGTGCACCTCGAAGCACCACATGTACCTGTGAAGACAACTATCTTGAATTTTTTCCAATGCTTTTGCCAAGGGGTAGCTGATAGCAAAACCCCCTCCTCCATATGCCATGTTGTAAGAAAATAGAACATTTTGGGTGTGACTCTCTGAGATGGATCCAATGTAGTAAAATTTTCGCCAATCATACTTGGAAAGTATGTGCACTAAATTCTCGGGTATGAAGACCGTATCATCATCCCCCATAACAAACCAGTGCACATCCGGGAGTCCAACCCTAAAAGTCTCGGATACAATGCGAGCGATCCGAATGGCGGATCCATTTCCTGCCTTGTTGGTGTAGTTGAATTTAGACGTGTCAGCAGAAATCCTCAAAGGAGGTAAGCTCTTTGACGACGTATATGTATCATTAACAGGCCGATCCAACCACACAAACCCGCGCATCTCCCTCGGCCTCCACCAGCACTTCACATACTCCTTGCGCCGCTCCCAAAGCTGCGAGGAAGCGGCAATACCAAACGCAATGTGCCCTAGTCCAGTGCGGAATGAAGTTAATGTGGCAGCTGAGTAAAGATCAGGTTGCTGTTGCTGATGCTGTTGTTGCTCTTGTTGTTGTTGCTGCTGTTGCTGATGCTGCTGATGTTGACGCTGATATTGATGACGCGAAATTAAGTAAGAAGAATGGTTACCGAATAGAGGTGTGATTTCTGCATTATGGGGATGGCGACACGGCAAACTAGTGAAGAAAATGAGCAAAAGAAAGATGGAGCAGCAAGCAAAAGCAGCACCCATCACAAAGGACAGCTTCCGGAAGCTGCTTTTACTGCCACCCATTTGCTCTGCAGCCGTCCCATGGCCATCCCAAAAGCTCTTGGAAGCGCTGACACCACTCAGCATCTGATCATTGCCACTTTTTCTGTCTGTGAAGCCTTTATCTGCATCCCTTTGCTTCTTTTTGAAGCTCATTGTGAAAGCAAAACGACCCAACAACACTACGCTTTCCTTTTCTCCTTGTGGGTGGGTGCCAGCCTACTGTTACTGTCTATCTATCTCCGCATCAAGCTCACATTTGTTGCATTTGCAGTGCGTTTGCCTTTGCGAGCTGATCAGTGATGGCATATGCTGCTGCCAGGAGAAAATGCATACAGAGAGCAAGCATCACTGGCTGCCCTTAATTTAAAGGCCGCGCCCTTAATTTGGGGCTGCCCGCCTACTTATGAGAAAGGCAAAGCGCAAATGTCCTTGCAACACGTGTCGACAGATCTATCGCTCGGAATGAATACGTGGGTCCCATCCGACAATCTAAGCCCATAGACACAAACGTTCAGATGCTGCCACGTGCTTAAGATGGACCATTGACCGGTGTGCGGGTGATTGACCTACACGTGGCTAGAATCCAATGGTGGAGGCTCGAGATATGCTCTGCCATTGTGCTCCGAATTAATTAATTAAAAAATATTAATATATATGATCCGGTGGGGTGTAGCTGGACCGAATGAAGAGCATTGAATTTTGAAAGAGGGTTGGGGGGTCTTGGGTCTTGGGCATAACAAGCCTTTGGAAAATTGGCCAAATTTGGTTGCAGGTGGGCCACAACCCATTTCACACTTTTTCGGTTTTGCTTTGTATATCTAACGTTGTTGTTGTTGATAGGTAGCTACAATTCCCAAAAAAACAATTTCAAAAGTGGCAACATGTGTTTTCCTCGACCTCGACCTTCCTCTCTTGTGAGATTGATGGTGGGTCAAGGGTGTCATACTACACACTTGTAGCCTTGCTTATTTCAGTGTCACTTTTGAGATTTTCCTTTGTATATCTGGCATCGATTACTAGCAACAAAATCAAGAACATTTTGAAAAATGAAAGGTTTGTCCAAGAAAATCAGAGCAAACCTCAAAAGTAGCAGCATTATATGGTGAAAATATACCTTTTCCACCCTTGTGGACGGGCCTTGACATCATTTATCTTACTAAGCAAAAAGGACTCAAAAGAATTATACTACTTTAGAACAAATAAATTATTTTTTTTCCCACTCTAATTGCAATACCTTCTCTTAATATCATTTTCTAACATTATATAACTTTCATTGTAAACTTGTGGGACAAAGCTACTCATGATCTTTGACATCACTTTATCATATTCCAATATAACCTACCCCACATTACCTCTGCACCATAATCACTACCACATAACACAAACTAGTGGTGGTCCAACCTACCCTGAGGAGGCAAAATAATAGAACCTAGCCCACATAACTTTTGCACCACAACATACAACTGAATGGTGGGGCAAGCAAAATAATAGAACCTAGCCCACATAACTTTTGCACCACAACATACAACTGAATGGTGGGCCAGGTTATAGAATATAAAAAATCTATTAAGTGTTTTTCATTTCATTATTATTTAGCACAAATGATTTTAAACATGTTAGAATGAGTTGTTCTTTATGATTTTAAACATGTTGGAATGAGTTGGTGAGGGCGTGACGTCTTGGGAGCTCAATTCTTGAGTGTCCCATCTTTTGCAAAAGAAAATATTGATTTTTTTTCTTTTTGCTAGGAAAATTGTATAGCAAAAAAGAAAATCTTCTCTCAAAGAAAGATTAACCATATATTAAAGACTTTTTCCAAAACAAAATAGAAATAAAGTGCTCAAAGTGAGCAAAACACAAAACCTCGATAAATAGAATTGGGGGAAATGATAAAATCATCGAACCCAAATTCTTAGGGTGGTTTCACATGGAGTGAGGGGGCCCAAATCCTTTACTTTGATTGGTGGAGCCACTTCACAGGGCCTCCCCCTCCATTTCACAAGGAGTGAGAGTTACCTCTAGGTGGCATTGAAAGGTGCCAAGCTGGGGTAGATACCAGGGGAGTACTCACCTTGGACCTCTTGAAGTATTGCGGGGTAAGTGGTGGGCCTACCTTCTCTCCTCCAATAAAAACCATAAATACCTTATCTAATTTGAATTTAGATAATAAATGCTTTGCCCTCCAAACAAAGAAAGGTTCACATGGAATGACTTGGAAGGATCTGGGCTTTCAAACTGGGGGTTAAGTGAAAATTCTGAAATGGCCTTGGGATCTTCCATGTGAAACCACCCTTAGTTAAGTCCATGAAACCTAGTCAACCATTTTTTTTTTATTTTTTATCTTTTGTAAAAGATACAAAGCATATACAAAGTACATCATGGGAGTTTAAAAAGTGAAGCATGAGTAAATTCTAGAATCTCTAGACTGTTACCAAAAATAAAAAATTGCATCGGAATAATAAGCTATATTAAAGTAGCAATCAAAAATAGAAAGTAACTTGTGGAAGTCATTCCAGAAAATGACTAAACACCCATCAAAGCTAAAAAAAAACAAGTTGACAAAACGTAATGGAAAATAACCAGTTGCACGGTTAGAAAGAGGGAGAGCTAGCTTTTCTAACCAAACCTCTAAAGAAAAGTAGATCATAAGAGAGAGACATGTTGATAAGGGAAAGCAGTCAACTAATTCCCTGATGTAGCTGGTTGATGAGAAGAGCTTCGTTGCTTGAGGCTTGAGGAGCTCACAATCGAACTACCATATGCATAGAAACCTCTACCATTCTTTGCTTCAGGCACTTGAAGTGCATGCAAGGAGAGGGAATTGTTGAAGAAGAAGTAGTAGTCGTAGTAGGAGAGGGAGTTGTTGAAGAAGAAGAAGAGCTAGTAGTAGTAGTAGTAGTAGTAGTAGTAGTATGATCAATGATGGACATGGGTTGATTCATCTTGAAATGATTGATCTTCTATGATATGTACTTTGAAGTTTGTATGGAGTCTTGTAGCTGGATGTTGAGGTGAGCTACATGCTCGCCTAAGGAGCCAACAATCAAAAAATCATTTACATGGAAGCTTTTATTGTGAAAAACATGTTACCAATTTGTCTTTCATGGACTTGATGTGCATGCAAAGAGGAGTCAAGTTGTTGGAGGAGAAGAAAAAGAAGTACTGCAATTGTTATGCAATTCTTGTCAAATCATCCCAAAATGTAAGAGACCTGGGAGCAATAACAAGAACTGCTAGATTTCTTATGCTCAGCCTTAAACAAATTGTTCAAGTAATGAGCATCCTGAAAAACCGAAGGCCGACAACATATTTTTAGGCCTTTACATTTTTCCCTTTGAGATATTCTATGCCTTAGAATCATGTTAAGGCACCTTCGCCTTTTTCGCTTCTTAGCAAAAAAATGCGACACACTGGCCAAATGGCCAGAATACCTTAGAAATCATTTTTAAGGTACCTTCGTCTTTTTCGCCATTAGAACTCATTTTTTAGACACCTTCGTCTTTTTCGCATTTTGTTGACCAACTTCGCCAATGGATGAGTAACCCTAAAACAGCTGGACAAACAAATATCCCAAAGGCGGTTGATGGTTACCAACTTTTGTACATATGCAAAGACTGTCATAAATAGCCTTAAAGGCTTGTAAGATATTTCCTCTCTTGAAAATCTCTATACTAGCTGAAACAAGCTATGTAAGTGTTAATCTTTTGAAAATTCTCTTTTGAGCAGAGTCATCTATAGCCAGCGTTATCACGCTCAGCAAGCTGAAGTTATTACTTCAAGCTATTGTACTCACTATTGATATTTTTATCAGAGTGCAATTTTTGTCTCACTACTGCGTCGTTCATTTGCGCAAATTATATGAATTTTTCTACTTGAATATTTATGCTGCTAATTGTTGTGTTTCTGTTCCTACAAGCCTACACTCTGAGCAATCGAGCCTCCGCTGCGCTCACGACCACCATTTTACGACATGGTATCAGAGCAGGCATTTTAGTAATCTGTATTTTACTGCGGATTATCAGTCTTGTTTCTATCAAGACATCTTTCTAACAAATGCGCAGCCAACAGTATTCCGACAGTCGTTGTTTCTACCAATGATCTCGTTCAACCAGAATGGATCCATCATCTAGTTCATCTCTCATTGACAAACTCAATGGAGATAACTACCATCTCTGGAAATTCAAGATGAAGATTATACTTCTAGCCAAAGAACTGTTGGACATCGTTGATGTTCTAGAACTCAAACGAGAAGGTGATGCAGCCATCATCACCAAGTGGAGACTGAGAGATGGCAAATCATTTGCCATGATCACCCTCAATATAAAAGACACTCGGATCAGCCACATACGTGGTGTTCAGATAGTAAGGATGCATGGTACATCCTAGCAACTCTCTACGACATTAGAGACCTTACATCCAGGCTCCATCTGAGGAAGAAATTATTCACCCTCCGAATGTCTGAAGTAGATAGTGTTTTGAGTCACCTCAACACTTTCAAAAATCTCATGGAGCAGATGACTGCAACAGGCTAAGTCGTAGAAGATTCTGATGCACTCATGACTCTATTATTGAGTCTACCTGAAACCTACGAAAATTGGGTAATGGCAATTTCTACCCAGGAGCACCTCACTCTATCAAAAGTAATTTTGCTACTCCTACAAGAGGAGATCAAAAGATCAACATCCTCCTCAGGCTCAGGATCGGATACTCAAGCTCTGTATTCAAAAAATCAGAAGTTTAGATCCAAGAGATCTACAAAGTCAGGCTCTACTGACAAAAAGAGCAACATGCAGTTTGGGACCAAATTTTGGTTCAATATTGAATTCAAGCTCTTCATCATTCCAACCTATGCAGAAAACTATTCTGCAAATACTGTAAGAGGACTGGTCACGAAATGAAAATATTGCTGAACTTTGAAGTACAACAATGAAAAAAGAAGCAGTTCCAACAACAAGCACATAGTGCTACAACCAGTCACTCAAATCAGCAACAAAAAGAAGAAGAAGATGAAGCAGCTTTCATGACCAAAGTCGGAGAACAACAAGGTACTTGAGTTGTGAAACTTGGAGACAACTCAGCCATTGCTATTCTTCTAATAGTCAAGCTCTTCACACAGTCACTTCTAAATCAGCTGATATGTTGTGGCATTTCAGACTTGGCCATTCTAACTACAACAGTATTCAGCAAATGTCAACTCATAATCTAGTACAAGACCCGCCTTTAGTCAGCAAGCCAACTTCTCCATGTGAAAGCTGTATTATCAGAAAGCATGCTAGAAGTCTCTTTAGTTCAGACTTAGTTCGTACATCCAAGGGCTTGCTTGACCTTGTACACAATGACATTTGTGGCCCGATGTAGACTGCTTCCATAGGGGGAGCTCTTATTTCCTGACCTTCATCGGCGACTTCTCTCGAAGGACTGCAACCTACTATATGAAGAACAAATCCAAAGCATTCAAGTTCTTCAAGCAGTTCAAGGCATCTGTAGAAAACTAGACCCATAGGTAGATCAAGGCTCTACGCACAGATGGAGGGAGAGAGTACATCTCCACAAAATTCAAGGAGTTATGCAAGGCCAACGAGATACTTCAAAAATACACAACCAACTACTCACCTTAGTCCAATGGTATAGTTGAGCAGAAGAACCGAACACTCATCAAAAGTGCCAAGAGCATGATGGCCCATGCCTCTCTTCCAAAGAAGTTCTGGGCAGAATCTGTTACTATAGCTGCCTACTTACAGAATCGATCCATCACCAAAGCCCTGAATGGCAAGACACCTTATGAGGTGTGGACAAGATCAAAACCATCACTCAAACATATTCGAGTGTTTGGACGCATCACTTTCGTTCAAATCTTTGAGGATCTAAGAAGAAAGCTAGATGACAAGAGCAAGAAAACGATCTTCATCGGCTATTCCCAAAATCACAAGGCATACAAGATCTACAATTTTGGATACCGGAAGGCATTCACTAGTAGAGATGTCATTTTCATGGAAGACCAGCTTCTCGACCACAAAGGAAAAGCTACTGGTAATTCCGACTCACGGATCAAGCAACCAGTCAATTCTGATCTAGAGATTTAACTGCAGAATCTCGACGCTGACTCAGAAGATGAGTCAAAACCTCAACAAGTCAACCCACATCAGAGGACTGAAGTTCAACCCCAGAAGGTCAAACAGGTCCAGACAGTCTCCATCCAGATTTATGGATGATCCGGCTTGCTACTTCATGCAAGAACCAACCATAGTTTCTGAGGCAATGTTTAATCCTGATGCTGACCAGTGGAAAGCAGCAATGGACATCGAATTCGATTCTCTGTTGGAGAATCAAACATGGACACTCACTGAGCTGCCAAAGGACCAAAAACCAATTCCATACAAATGGATATTCAAGGTGAAGTACGACGCTGAAGGAAGGCTAAATCGTTACAAGGCCAGGCTAGTCGCCAAAGACTTTTTCCATATTCCAGATCTAGGTTATTCAGAAACCTTTAGCCCAGTCGTCAAACATGCGTCAATCCACCTACTCTTCTCCTTTGCAGCTACAGTAGATCTCAAATTTCATCAGATGGATGTCCAGACTGTTGTCCTCAATGGAACCATCGAAGAGAAAATCTATATGACACAACTAGAGGGATACGAACTCAATGACAAGCAACAACACCTTATATGTAGAATTCACAAGGCGCCCTACGGGCTGAAAAAGTCACCCAGAGCTTGTACCAGAAGATCAATGCATTTCTGATAGATAACGGTTTTATTCCAAACTCAACAGACTCGAATATTTACTTCAAATTTGTATCAGAATACCTCATCATCATCACTTTCTACGTAGATGATACACTCTTATTCAGTAATAATCTGAATCTGATGAAGGATACAAAATGCATGCTGGACTAGGAATACAAGATGACTGAGTCCACTATTGTCTCGGAATCCAAATTCAACGAGATCGACCCAGCAGATTGATCTTTATCAGTCATCAACGATATCTTAACAACGTGTTGAAAAGTATGGAATGGCCAACTGCAAACCCAAGTCACTTTTTACTAGACCTTGGACTAAAACTATCAAAGGAACAGTCTCCTCAAACTGAGGCAGAAAAGGAGGAGATGAAGCACTAGTTCCTATCAAATCCATGATAGCTCATTGGAAAGCGCTAACAAAGGTCATGAAGTACATTCAAACAATGACAACTCTCAACATCTGCTATGGAGGCAGCCAAACTACCAATATTCTTGAAGCCTACATAGATGCGGATTGGGCAGGAGATGTCGACACCAGAAAATCAACCTTGGATTTGTATTTTTTATACAACCAAGGCCCAATCTCATGGAACAGCCGAAAGCAGACCTCAGTTGCATTATCTTCAACAAAATCGAATACATAGCTACCACAAATGCAACCAAAAGAGGCGATCTAGCTTAGGCAACTGCTTGCAGACCTCAATCTTGCACAAATACTTCCTACAACAATCTATTGTGACAATCAA
>MU834861.1:0-43593 GCA_029204225.1 Diphasiastrum complanatum
ATATATATTTATGAATGTGTTGTATTGCGAAGATGATATTGCTATTTAGAAAAAAGAACAAAACAATGTTATTGAGTACATGATTTATACACCAATCTCAAGAAGGAGAAGTGCCAAACATTATAACTTTTCAAAAATCTTTTGTCTTATTCATATCTTATGGTTATGAGCCACAACCTCCTCTCCATTTTCAACATTCTTTTGCTATACCTTGAAGTTTTGAAGACTTGCAAACCTATTCGAATATTCTGTCGGACTCCCCCCTATAGTTCTAGTGTGATTTGGTGCGCCCCCTCTGTCTTGGAATATAGTGCTTTCTGGTAAAGCACGTTTTTCTGGACTTAGTTTTTATTTTGTTGATTAAGCCTGGCAAGCCTGGCAGAATCAGTCTAGCTCCCGAATATGAGTCCCGGAGCCGTCCCGGGAGGTAGAATCAACTTGGCTCCTGAGTAGGCCATGTCTCAAGCTCCAGAGCTAGCTCATGACTTGTGACTACTTGATTGGCTCACCACAAGTCAGAGGCTCAGTACTTGACTTACTAACTTGCTCTTGGACCTTTGGGGAGTGTCACCCCTTAGAGTCTTACAGGGCACCTTGGGTGCACCCGAGTCAGCTTTACAACAATGGATGCTTGGGAGACGATGATTGCAGCTCTTAAGCACACTGCCATCTTTGGATTGATTTTTTGTCACTACATGATTGCATAGGGCCAATTTCATCCAAGGGAGATGGGTTCTTGGGAGATTATGTTTGCAGCTCTTAAGCACACCACCACCTTTGGAATAATTTGGGAAATATAGTCACTACCATTGTTGCAGGTACGCATGTCCCCTTAGTAAGCACTAGCATTTCTATGTGCAAAATGACACCTAACTTCCATATTTATAGGCCAAGCCAATTTGGAGCCTATGGGTTTAGTTTACAATTGCACTCCAAAAGTTTCACGTTTGTACTATATAAATGTCATCTTGATGTCCCTATTCCACTTGCAAAGCGAAATTCTACCCTCAGTCTCCATTATCACAAGTAGCACTTTGATTCAACTCACCTATGGTTGGGAGCATGTATGGCAAGGTTTGCTTTGTGAAATTACCATGCATCTAAATAACGATGAATTTAGCATTAAGACTTGTCCTCTCAAAATAATTGTCTTTCACATGATAGAGAACATGTATCAAGATTGACGATGTTTCTACGACTTTTCCAAGTAAGCGATATAGTAAAGAAGGGAGGTAAGAAGAGGTGATTAAATCCATCTAAACTCTGACATAATAGCACAAACTAGTCAAAATATCGGTTTATGATTATATGTTTTTGACTAGTGAGGATCAAATATATGTTCCTCCAAGTCTACAATAAGTGTAACATTTTAATTGAGTTTGAGTTCATTTTAAGAGGAGCATTTTTCTGATTCTTTAGGCACACCACAAAATTTGTTGTTAGGTGTGTGTGGAACATCAATGATCCAAGGAATCACTTCAATTTGTGAGTTTTCCAACAAAGAATTTAGCATAAAAAATGAGCGGGTGAACAATAGAAGTAGATTTTTAATATTTCAAAAACATTAATATTTGGAACCTCTTATAAAGCAATTTTTTTTTTTAATTCACTTTGCTGGCATAGGCTAATGACATTTAGAAAATATTGCAAAGTGATATGTAAACTTGATCCTTGAGATCAAGTCACATTTCTAAATGTTGAAAAACCTTATCATACACATAGTCTAATCAATGATTATGATTAATTTGTGGTTGGAAATTGCCAAGTTTGTGAGAAATTGTCAAAAATCTAGCTTGGTATTTTTTTTATGATAGAAGTTTGTAAGTGAATCTCACATGTGTGGAGGATGTTCCCACGTGTGGAGAATTGTAAAGTAAATAAAAATATTTGATATAGAGGTCTCATAGAATCTCATAGTCAAGCATTTAGGTGTAGGATGTTGATAGGGTCAAATTTGGCATAGATGGCAAATTATCCATTTCCACTTGTAATGCCACTATTGAGCCAAAATAGAGTAGGAGGCCAAACTTGTGCCAATTAGAGTGTAGACAAGTGTAATGCTTTTGTTTGATGAAGTTTAAGAGGTCCAATAGGATCTAGAGGTGGAAACATGACTGGTCCAATAGAATTTGAGGTTTGCTTGAAAATGGTCCAATAGAATTTAGAGGTGCATGGATCAATGGTCCAATAGGATTAAGAGGTGGCAAAGTGTGGTCCAATCATAGTTAAGCATAGTGGTAGCTCGTGGATCTACTACTATCATTGTACTCCTCATTTGGATCTAATTGATTTTGAGATTGAGTGGATTTTGAGTGTAAGTGATTTTCTAGCTTTCTCTCTCTACCCACTCTCTACTCGAGAAGAGCAGCTTGTTTTTACTTAGAATGCTTTTGGAACACTTCCCACACGTGTGAGTGAGAGTTGGAAGTGATTGAATGCATGTAGTAGTGGGTTTTTGCCATAGAATCAAAGATAGATCTTGAATCTCAATCTAGTCTTGATCTTGGTGCATCTACACACCTTAGGAGATCACAAGTACCTGTTGTGGACAGTCCACATGTGTGAATCAGCAAAGTTGAAGCCATAAAACCACTCATTCAAGAAAATTTTAACTCGCCATATTTTAAGGTAATTTAGTTGAAGATTATGTGGGTTTAAATATAGAAGAGACAAACCAATGACTTGGGACCATAATAACGGCCACAAGATTAACTCATGTTGAGAATCATATACACGATCAGATTATCTCACGATGAGTATCTGGTCTTTGACAAATCCAAGGCATCAAATAGTCAAAAGAAAAATATGAAATTCAATTGGCATTTCAAATGATTTTAATTTAGAAGACATATGATCAAATATTTTCAATGCGAAAAGGCAAATAGCTAGAAGAGCAAACCTATCACGTTGGGAATGAAGTTAACTTATATACCCTCAATTGTGTTTTTTGCTAATCTATGTATGTTGGTGCCTATATACTAGACTAGTTAGTTATTGTCATAGTGACATGTGTCAAGCCTATGGAAAGGGCAATCAAATATGTAATGCATTTTGCTCTTCTATTTATTGTTTAAAATCTCTTGGCGTGCTTATGCGTATAGAATTGCCAAGTGAGTAGAAGGATTGCATGTTCATCTTTTATTGATTTGATATTATCTCTTATAAGTGTTTAAAATACATTTCTTAACACGTTTAGAGTGCTTCTAGAAGCACATGATTAGGGTTTGTGTGTATGATCATTAATAGATCAAGCATGAACTAGATCTACTCATTCTAGTCAATATGACTCTTCATGGCAACATTGTTTTGGAGTCAATTGATATATTCACAACTTATAATTACTTATTGTGCAAGGATAGGTTAGAAGCATTGTTGGTGATATAGGCCTCCTCAAGCACAAGAAGAAATCAATCATGACAAGAGGGCAAGAATTGCTCTACACATCATCAAGTTGAATGTGTCCGCTGAACTCATCATGGAGTTAGAGGGCACAACGTACAATGGAGGCTTGGAAGATATTACAAAGATCTATGAACCAAAGGGTATTACCTTGAGGAATCACGAATATTGGATTATAATCTCACTCCATGTATTGATCCAAATAAGAATATATAGACTGGAGTATTCTACCTTCTAGTAATAGAATGCAAAGTACGATTTACACATTGTCTATCACAATCTATAAAAATACAAGTAAAATTATGAAAGCCTATATTACATGCAAATTCACGTAGTTTGCATATACACACAAAAAGTTGTTGCGAGTATCGTAAAGTCCAAACACTGAAATTTGGTGACTCTGACACTCTTGTAGGTATCGCAAAAGTATGAACAATGCAACCGCTCTTGCTATTGGAATTTTGTGTCACAGGTACTTCACTACAAATATCACAAATTTGCAATAAGAGTTACAACCTTTCTTATAGAGGCTACCATAATCTCATTGGAAGGCAACAACTCTAGTGACTTCCTTCACTACAGAGGCTACCATATTCTCACGGAAGGGCAATGACTCTAGTGACTGTCTACATCATAAAGGCTATCACATTTTCACTTGAGGGCATTGACACCAGCAACTCCCTACACTATAGAGGCTATAACATGTCTCATTGGAGGAGAATGGCTCAAGCAACTATATTTACATGCTATCACATTTTTCTTAACGGGTAGTAACTTCAACAATTGTCTGTTAATTGTCTGTGTTGCATTTTCTAAAATGACCTACCACATTTCCAAAAGCGATGGCTTCAATGTCTACCTCATCTATCGAGGCTATCACATGGAGAGAGAGAGAGAGAGAGAGAGAGAGAGAGAGAGAGCGAGAGAGAGAGAGAGAGAGAGAGAGAGAGAGAGAGAGAGAGAGAGAGAGAGAGAGAGAGAGAGAGAGAGAGAGAGAGAGAGAGAGAGAGCAACTCGTCAATAAGCTTTTCTCCATGATGGCAACTTAGCCATAAACACACACACACACACACACACAGAGAAACTTGGGCAGCTCAACCAGCGCCAAGAATCCAGTCGCCAGGTCTCAGCTCAGGCACAATGCCAACACATGTTGGTGGCCCCGAGACCAATCAGTCTATGTATGAATGTAACCTCTTTCAGATTTAATAAAGTTGATCCTTGGGGATGATCACCATTTCAGTTTAGCCTCCAGGACTGATCCAAGTGGAGGGACCCTTACTACAATCTTTTTGCGTCACTGGCGCCTAAGGGTCCACGTAACCGATGTGTGGCTCACCGCTATGCCATTTGGTAAGTTTGGCCACGCACTATGTCTTGGGGTTTCATGTGTGACTTGTCTTTGCCTTTGGTTACCTTTTGGGGACGGATTCTGAGTTGGCTTTGAGTTCATGGCGGATGAATGTTAGACTTAAGTGTGTCTTGGGGAAACCGCTCAAGTCCCAACGCCCTTTGAGGCGTCGGCGCTTCATCCATCTCACTTGGATGAAATTGCGTCTATGCAACCATGGTAGTGACAATCCCCAAATCAATTCAAAGGTGGTGGTGTGCTTAGGAGCTGCAATCATCGTCTCCCAGGCATCCATCTCCCTTGGATGAAAATTGCCCGAAGAAAGTTGCATGAGTAGTAGTTTCAAATACGCTCATGCACTTTGTTAAAAAGTGCAATACTTTGATGAAAACATTGAAAAGCTAGTTGGATCCCTTTCCGACATCTTTTACCTTTCTTTTTCATCTTTTTTCCTTTCTTGTGTGAATGGGTTTTTGTTTAATGGTTGGCTTCTAGACCAAGGAATTAGTATGAGTCTAACACTCTTGAATGCCGATGCCAATGTGAACACACATTCCAAAGAAGAAAGATATACACCCACTTTGCAATTAACAAAGACTATTCAACTTTTCAAGTACACACAAAAGTTGACTGAGCAACAAGGCACATTGCCAAATGCTCTTAAAAGTGGGTTTTGGAAACAAGCTGTAACCCACGTGAGGCCCCACACGCCCCTCCTCCCCTCCCCCCCTCCTTGTAGTATGTACTACTACTTCTTCTGAATCTTCCTCTATTATTTTTTTTCTTGTATTAATTCTTCTTTTATTACAGCTCTGCAGTTGCAGTAGGCCCTCTATGCACTACTGTAATGGCGGCTCTCTCTCCCTCTCACTGTGCACAGACACACACAGGCTACAGCCACTATACTCTCTCTCTCTCTCTCTCTCGAGTCTCTCTCTACAGTGCTGTCTGCACTTCAAGTGTGTGTTGTCAGCTAGAATTGCTCTTGCTTGCTATAAATTTTCTAACCCCTCATAGCTCTTTCATGAATCCTGATTCCTGGCTTGCTATAATGCATGGAAAGTGCAGTAGTGTCTTCGTACCTAGTTGATATAAGGACCATAACCGTTGCACAGCTTCAATTGGCTTCGGGTAGAAGAAGTTAACACACTCACCTGGCATCACGAGGCTTCAGCTGTAGGTGCAAATGCATCTGTGATCATCGCAGGGGCAGCTGATCGGATTTGTCCCAACAAATCTGATGCCTGGCAAATGTGTGTAACGTTTCCTCAGAAGCTGTAAGTTTGATGATACCGTAACCGTTAGTCTTTTGTGATTTGTTGTTGTGGGTTGATATTGGAATCGCGCTTAATGGGTTTTACTCAAGGTGGGGAGAAGCGATCAAGCCAGGAGGCTTTGCCAGGGCCGCAAACAAAGCGGCGATATAGAGGGGTGCGCATGAGGGCCTGGGGGAAGTGGGTTTCGGAGATTCGTGAGCCTAACACCCAGACGCGCATCTGGCTTGGAAGCTTTGCCACACCAGAAATGGCTGCACGGGCGTATGATGTCGCTGTTTTGTGTTTGAGAGGCCCTTCAGCTGCCATTAACTTCCAAGATTCGGTTTCTCATATTCCTAAGTCACCATCGCTATATTCACTGAAAGCGATTCAGTCTCTTGCTGCTGCTGCTGCGGCCTCGTCGGTAGCTGCTGCGTCTCCTACATGTTGCAACGAACCAACCAGACCTGTTGGACTTAATGATCACAATGATAGTCACACTTCTGGAACTCATGGTTTGGCTGAAAGCGCAGAAGTAAAGCCTAGTCCTGATCCCAACACAGCAGGCAAAGTAAATATAGAAGAGATCAATTTCTATGGGGATACCGGTATCTCAGATTTAACTGATTTACCTTTTGAAATCGACGGAGCAATGCTAATGCCCTTGGAAGCTGCAAATCAGGGAAGCTTGGGTCAATGCGCCGAAGAGGAATGCTTTGAGGAGCCATATCTTTGGTCCCATTGAACACATTTCATTATCAGCTGATGAGGTTTCCGAATAGCATTTCGTGTCATTCTAACTCATTTATCCAGGATACGGCGATGTGTTTACCGTTCTTTAGATTATGCAAGTTGAATAGTGTCTTATGTAAAAACTTGTGCACACTGCAATGCAACATTGCTTTTCTAGCCACTTTGCAGCTTAATAAGTTTACACTGACTGTGAATTCACAGAACATTCTCGCATTCACGTGCAAAAACCTCCAATCAATTGAGGAACTCATGCACGTCATACAAAATGTTTTTCTCATGTAGTCTACTATTGTAGAAGTTGAGGAGATTTGTTAGTGCTTGCTGAAAGCACACTTTTCTCACAAATTTTGAAGTCAATGCTGCATAAGTTGTTTTAAAATTTGTACATGGATTTGAGATTTTAGTGGGAGATTGTTTCTGGGAGAGACTGCATCTAGCTGACATTGAAGATTGCTTAGCTAACCTACTCAAGAGTATCCAACAAAACTACTCCAGGAACATATCACAATGACCTTATTGATCAAACTGGCCTTGATGTCATAGAAAATTTCACATGTAGTTTTCAATATGATAGGCAGGATATAATGTGATATGAGAGCGTCAAGATAAGGAGAAAGGAATCAATTTAATTTGTGAGATTTGGAAATAGGTAGCTTCAAACTAACTTGCTTTTGATTCGCACTATTGTCGGCTGACATGACATCACAATTTACATATAGAAGTGCGGGGCTCTTAATCGATTTGAAAGTTCAAATCGTTAGCATATCTACAGTTCACATATTCGTAACTGCTGTTTGTAATTGCATAAAGAGATGATTAGTTGCTAGCGACTTGATAGGAACATCTTTGTTCTACAAGTGAACGAATTGCCCAATTTAGTGTTAGTCTTTAGTTTGTAGACGTGTATTTGGTGGAGGCAAACGCTACTAAGGCCGCTTGGGTTACTAGACTTTGCTGCTATTAACGTAGAATGGGATTCTTTATGAAGACAAATGAAGTAATACATTTGTACATCTTCTCTTTTGATTCTGGATCCATTTTTCTCAGGCTTAACTTGGTCATGACTCGTGATGAATATGGGGAGTACGCTTCATCATCCTAAATTTCTATGGGGTAGCCCGTAGAAAAAGCGTGGGTCCCGTAGCGTGTGCATTGTGAATAGACAATTTAATTTGACTCTTGACTCCTGTCCGAACATGTTCAATCTTGGAGGCTTCAATTCAAGCACACCTACTTTCCTCATTGTAAAAAATTGATAGTTTTGGAAGTTGCGATGTGTAAAGATCTGGAGCTGAGTAGCGAGCAGTAATCAGTAAAATATTTAATATTTGATTGTAGGCTAATAAAAAATATTAAGGAATCAAAGATCTGCTGTGTGCCATGTCCCCTCAGTGTAGCAGCTCAGAATTTTCCTTCCACCAGTGAGCATAGTTTATGAATTGACGAGGAATATGAACTTCCTCAGGAAAAAATGGTTACGATTCGTTAGTTAGCGTAGGTGCTAGCTTGTCTTAACAGTACAAAATAGTCTTGCAGTGTAGAAGCTTCAGCGATGTGCCGAACCGTCACGTCCACAAACGCCACAGCTCGATACAACGCATCCAAGTATCATCTGATATACAGCTACAATATGAGTCAGGACTCAGGAGCCATGACGCGTGAGGGCGTGAGCACTCAGGGCACTATCTTATTATTCTTTAGAATTTTGTACCTCTATCTTTTCCGTTGACTAACATACCCGATAGGACCACCATTTCTTAATAATATCACCACTAGTCTTAGAAACACTGTGCAACTGCCAACTAGCGTGCTTTATCAGCTTGCTGAAAACGGTCAAAATTCATTTAGCCTAGCACGATGCATCCCTGATCAACATAGAGAATCAAGATAATATTTAGCTGCCGAAGACTGTACAATCAAACTTTTAGTCAACTGGTATGCCCCCACCTGCAGTTATCCAAATCTCAACAGATTTAGCATTATAAAAGGTCTTATCAGAGAGTCAATGGTATTACAGTATACTTAGCTGTTAAGTCCGAGTGTGAGGCTGATTGGCAACCCCATTTGAATTTTGGACTACCTAATAAGACTTTCATATTCCGAACTATCAAAGCCAGTAACAAAGCTTCACTCTCAAAACCAGAATACCCTTGGTGCTGAAATTTTACAAGCCAAGACAGCCACTAGGAAACAAACGCCATAATGGGCGGATTGTGGGCATTTACATCATCAATGATCATCCAGCAGCCAGTCAGCCCAAAGACGAAGCAAGGATCCAGTCACATGGAAAACAGCTTCCACAACCCAATACATCCCAGATTAGAAAATAAGAACTTCAAACCAGGTAGGCACTAGTCTTCGTGGATACAAAAACTACTCAGATCATTGATCTGCATGACTTGTCTTAGAAATTAAGCAGTAATTGGAGCTGGTTGACAGATCAGTGGTGGGTGCTGGAGAGATGGCATTGGCATGGATGTGGGTGTGGAGGAGAACAGCCATCGTCACCTCGCAATCCAGAATCCAGATCAGTTCATCGCAGATCCAGCCTCTCACCAGCAGCAGCAGCGGCAGCAGCAGAAGGAGAGGGTGGAGGCATGCGAGGTTGCAACGTTGCAACCTATCACTTTGATGGGCCGTGGGGGGTTTGAAAGTCAAATATTCAGAGGAAGCGCCCGTCGAAGGCCTCGTCGTCTTTGGAGACTTGACGGTCACCCTTCCCTTGCAAATATAGGCCTATAAAATATAAGCACCTACCTTATTTAAAAGGGGGTGTATGTACTATGGAACGTGCAAGGCCAGGGCCATTATTATTGTACTAAGTGAGTAAGGTGCCTAGAATTTTGGGGAGCTTGGTAAGGCGAGCCTAAATTTAAGGGCATGTTTCTCGCTCGGCAAGACGGGCCCATTGTTGCTTGGCACTCTCCATGGCATTATGGTCTTAGGCATCTTTTGTTTACGGAACATATGAGTTGTGGGCACTTTATGCAAGTCATTTTGCATGCAAATTGATTGGCTGGAAGCACTTTTCGGACAACTCGTGTAAATTTGAAACAATTTGCACCCTATGAGTTTCCTCGTGATGGCATAAAAAGCCATTCTAGACCATAGTGTGCATGATAAAGCATTCAGGTGGGGCTTTATGCCTTAGAAGGCCCTGCCAAGGGTGGGAGAGGGTAACACTCCAAAGGGGGCCATAAAGCATAAACATCACATCTCTAGTACTTGATGTGTAATGCATAATGATATGAGGTTAGTGCCAGGAAGCTCCAACCTTGGGACATTAGTGGACATAAATGTTGCATCCCTAGTACTCGGGGCATAATGCCTTGCCCAAGGTAAAGGGCCCGAACGAGCCTTGGCCTAGGGACTTGAGCCATTGTAAATGCCAAATTTCTATTGCTATGGCCCAAGGTGTAAAGCCCTCCTCAGGCAATCTCTTGAATTGTTTACATAGTAGATAATGGCCATGATACCAAGATAGAGCTAAACTCAAGCCTGAGATCATCATCACATACTCTACACGTTATAAGAGAGGGTGAACATAGCCTTCCCCATTGCGCCACCTATGAATTTGAGGCTTGCACTTGCCTCTATAACACAACTCATGTTGATATATAGCTCCACTCTATTACGGGATGTAACATGGGACATGTACACAAACAATGACTGGCGTTAATGACATGTCGTTACATAAAATAAAGGTTCTATATATAGGCATCACTTGATAGGCAAGAGTCCCTTTCATGAGTCAATACACAATGCTGGTGGGAGAGCATAATGGCAATTACTACACATAGTTAGTTTAAGCTAGATCTTATATACCTAGTTTTACTTCTTGTCAAAATTTTGATACAAGTTGATCATAAAAAGTGATCAAGTTAGTCTAGAAAAAGTAACAAGCTGATCGAAATATGAATCACGAGAAGCTTCATTTGCCTTATGCAGGATTCAAAAAGCTTAAAAAATTGCAATTTTTTTATAACCAAAAAAAAAAAGAACTAGCTCATTTTAATGTGACACCTCAACTTTTAGTGAATTGTCACAATAAATTGCCACTATCACGACAAAGCTAAAATTATGGAGGATAGGCTTCGTGCCCGTTTTTTTTTTTAAGCATTTGGTGCGAGAGAGAGAGAGAGAGAGAGAGAGAGAGAGAGAGAGAGAGAGAGAGAGAGAGAGAGAGAGAGAGAGAGAGAGAGAGAGAGAGAGAGAGAGAGAGAGAGAGAGAGAGAGAGAGAGAGAGAGAGAGAGAGAGAGAAGGATTGGCAACACTTTACGGCTAATTTTTTGTTTTAAGGCCCACACTTCTTGACATTGTATAGGGTGTCTCCAACTTCATTACGGTTTTGCAAGGGCAGTAATCTGTTGACGAACATTTTATGGACTTCCAGATTCATAATTTGCCACATGTTGCTTTCAAAACACTTATCTACAATGTATCTATTCTAAAACTCATGAATTGCCTTCCATTAATTTTATGATTTCAAGCTTTTAACAATTTCTTAAAAGGAAATCCATATTGTATGTCCAAGCCCATAATTTCATGAGGAATATCAATTAAAATTATAAACATTATAAGTGTTGTGTCAATAGTGATTTCTATGTTTTTACATCAATGGAAATAGATCACCACACAATATCTTCACCTTTTTCTTAGTGTAAATAGAGATCAATTACCATGCTAAATACCTTCAAGAATTTTAAAACTTCACTTTAGAGAGCTTAAGTGCATACTTGCCTTGATTTTGTATTTGAGCATTTATTGGGGTGATAAAGGAATGAAAGGCTTTATGCCCATGAATTCCATGGGCTTGCTTTTGTTGCAACCACAAGTTGAAAGAATTAATCGTTCCAATTTTTACAAAATGTAGTGTGCTTCAAATATTGTCTTTACAAACGTGTTTCAATTCCATGGGCTTTCTTTTGATGTTGCAACCATGATTTAAAAAAACTAGTTTTTCTATGTTTATAAAACACATTGTACTTTTAAATGTTGCCTTTACGAAATGTAATTCAAGTGTGCCCAAGCCTAAATAGAAGCTCAAGGTAGTCGCAATAACATTTTCATTTTTTGTGCTTTTTTGCATTTATGCATAAAGCGTAACATTCGCACAAAAAAATCACAAGTATTTAGGCATGGTAAATGCTTGGGATCAACCTTTATGCATTTGAGTGTCCTTGGTCGAGGGTAGGGTAAATGCCCGATGTTGGCCTTTGCATGTTGAGGGCCCCTACCTTTAAGCTTTGGTGCAGGGACCTTCAAACATGCAAAGGTTGATGACCCCAAGCATTTACCCTACACATGATTTTTCTACAAGCCAAACCATTCTCCAGTGAATGGTAGACACCTCGTCACCATGAGAATTAATAAATCAATAAATAAAATAATAAATAAGTAAATAAATAGATAAATAAATAAATATTTACAAGTAATATTTCTTAAGTTTGAAACCATTTACTCTGGTTGGCTGCAAATTTCCTTGTAGATCAGCTAATTGAATAGATCCATTGTCGAGGATTTCTACAACTTTGAATAGACCCATCCATCGCGTATGTAACTTCCCTAGAAATTTGATATGACGATTGTAATACAACAAAGCAAAATCTCCTTCTTTAAGAACAACAGGCTTTATAGAATCATCAAAGCTCTTCTTATGCCTTATATGAATCTTCTTGGTATCAATTAGGGCTTGACTTCATTGTTCTCAAGCTTCTTGATAGAGAAAAGTATGTCTTTGATGCTAGAATCTTTGATAGATCGAGTCTGAACCTGTACATGATAAGTTGGTACTTCGAACTCAATTGGGAGTATTAGATGCAGACTGTACACCAAGTAGAAAAGAATTTGTTTTGTTGTGACTTTCTCGGTGTTTTGATAAGCCCATAAAACAAATGGTAGTTTTTGATCTCAATCAACAGCATGTGCCGAAGTGATCTTATTAAGAATTTTGCACAAGATTCCATTTGCTCTTTCGGTCAAACCATTTGCTTTAGGATTATATGGAGTGGTTTTGCAATGTTCTATCGTAAAATGTTTAATGAGAATGCGTATTGTATCATTCAAAAAATGCATCCATTTGTCGCTTACCAAATCGAGAGGACATATATATATTTGGTTATGATATTTCAAAATAGAAATTTGGCAACAATTTTAGCACTTAGTGTATCGGGTGACTAGCTTGATAGGACCAACAAAATGGATCCCCCACTTCTCAAAAGGTGCGAGTGGTAGAATCGGCGTTATTAGAATTGGCATTGAGAAAGTTGGCTTACCGACACGTCTCTCTCTCTCTCTCTCTCTCTCTCTCTCTCTCTCTCTCTCTCTCTCTCTCTCTCTCATGCACATGCGAATGCTCCGAAAAATCTATAAAGTATAAGCATGAAACCGACACAATTTCTCAAGAACCAATATGATAAAATTTTGACGACTGTTTTTAGATTAGCATAAGAACCCTGTTATGAGAAATAGTTTTATAAGAATCTAGAATCTTTATAATTACAGCCCTTTTTGAGGATAACTCAAAAAATAGTTTGCCAGCACCGGTGCACGCTCTCTCTCGCCCTTCCATGGCGCAGTCGGAGTACCTGAAGGCCTTAAGGGGTGAAAAGCGATGAAACCACATGTGTGAGGTGGCTGGCAAGGGCCATGTTGGTGGACGGATGTTGCAAGTGGGCAGGACGCGGATGCTACACCGGGTAACTAAAGATTTTCATTTGTTTCCATTTTGGCCATCTAGAGAACGCGAGAAAGAGATGGAGATTTTGGGGCTTTTGGAGCTCTTGGGGCCATCCCTGAATTGGTCCTTGTGAAAAACGTGTGCACAATCTGGGAATTCCCGAATTCCGGTAGCAATGAATTGGCAACTACTCAGGCTCCCCAGCAGCATTAATTACTACTTTCGCTCGCTATTCTGCTCTGCACCTCCTCTGCTTGCCCTTCTCTCCTCGTCCACCATCGCGCTCCTCCTGCTCTCCTCGTACGTTCCATTGTTGCGCTCATGCGATGGTCATCCACCATCGCATGCTGATCCTGGTGATCGTGCGCCATCGCAGGTGCGTTTTCTCTCTCTTTTTAGTTGTTTAAATTGCAGCTTGTAAAATAAATGTTCGTATATTGTACAATCAATGCAAGTTCTTTGCAATAGGAGATCGACTGCTAGCTATCCTTATTCATGAGAAGCGTAAAGCAATGACTAAGAGTATAAACCTGACTAATTGGGTGATATGGCCCGAGTAGTCCAGGTAACAAACAAACAACTGCAGCTATAATGATACTCGTTTGGTTTTCACAGGCAATATCAATTTTGTAGAATCCGACCACCTTTTCCTGATGAGTTTGAAGAATGTACAGTAGGTCGCCACCTGAATATCATCTGTGGCTTACAGCTGATCTATAAGTAGCTATTGGTTTAGTATGTTTATACATTAGATGAACTTTGATTTCTAATTCACCTTAACAACTTCCTACTAGACCTAGATGTTTGCAAGCTGAAGTATTGGGCACGAAATGCATTGCAATTAGAAGAGCTTTCTAGACTCTATGCTTACGTACAGCCAACCAGCGTCAAGGTGGTCTATAATACAGCTCATCACGTTCTCTCTGAAAGAAAACCTAATCTGAGAAGCTGATTTCTCTGTGAAGATAATACGGTGTCAAAGCTTTCAGTCGTAGACAGATTTGCACTGACCTCCAGAATATTTCACCTCCAGTTATTTCTTAACACATTCCTCCAAAAATTGTCATCTGATGGAAAGGGAACTTACAGCCACTACAATCACATCAGTGTTACTAAAATATGGAGCAAGTCTTATGATATTAGCCAATAAGGCCAGTACACTTCCTAACAAATTGACATTTATGATTTGCAGGCTTATAAGGAGATGATAAGCTTATACTCGCAGTAGAAATTGACTTGGTTCATGTGATTTACTTTACTCCATTGATCAATCACATACTAGAAAACATTCACTCTGTTCCACCATGGGTGATTGATCGATAGCTGTAAAGCTAAGATCTTGATACAAACTTGATATCGCATAAATCAACCTGGCTATATCTCGTCAAGGCAATGAGGCTTGTTCACAAAGACGATCTTTATTTTTGGTCCTTTTAACATTTGTGGCGGCCCGTCATTCTCCCAAATACCTCCAACTACTTATGTAGCACTAGCAACCAACTTTTTCTCCCCTAGACCAAACAGATGATTTCTTAATCCAAGCAAGAGAACAGTTGATTAAATTGGAGTAATTTTGAGTGGAGACATTGACGTCTGTTAGTCGCAATACCTTGAGTTCGATGCTATGTTGCAATTATGCTCCTTACCACTCAACATAGTTCATCGACTGATCAATATAGTTCATAGCTCAGTTTATAGGCTCTTTTGAATATGGAAATTCTTGTATGATTGAGGGTAAATTGTCCATCCTCAAAAGCTTGTTCTCATGTCTTGATTCTTCAGCTATAAGAACTCCTTGCAAGGCCTCCAAGCTTGGTAAATCCTTCTTGATAGCATAGGATTGGACAAAATTTTCATATTCATCTCTCAAGCCATTGAAAATGACTTGGACCCCTGACTTTGATTGATAGAATCTCCAATACAAACAAGCTCCCTATAAATGTCTTTGGCTCTCAATACATAATTAGTAGCACTCTCATCACTCTTTTGACAACTTTGAAATATTTGATTTCTATGAGTGAGGAGCCTAGAGGCCGTATTCTTGGCCTCATAGATAGCTTTGAGTGCATCCTAAGCTTCCTTGGCCGAGGTACAAGCATCAATCTCTCTCAAAATCTCATTAAAGACATTTATCTTGATATTATGTAGAGCCATCCTAGCTCTCTTTTTATATCTTTTTACTTCTTGAAGGACTTGTGGCTCCTTCTCAAGCCCAAGTACAATATCCATTACATCTTGGAGTATCAATATTGACTCCATTCTTACCTTCCAAATAGAATAGTTGGAGAAAGATAGTCTTTCATTTGATTCCAATAGGAAGGAAGACTCCTTGTAATGAACAATATAATGTTGTTTCTCTCTCACTATAGGATCCAATAAAGGATCTCCTAACTTTGTGTTTGCACTCTAGATCAACAATATATTGATAATCAAGATCAATGTCAAAAAACTAAGGCAAAGACAAATTTACATGCATACAATCATCAACTAAGTTCTTTCACACATGTGGGAAGTACATATGATAAAAAAAAACTAAGTATAAAAAGTTGTTGCTCTCGAGTAGAGAGAGAAAGTACCAATCAAGCCTTGGGTAGAGAGAGAAAGTGAAATAGTCACAAATTGCCAAATTTCCATTAACTCTCAAAAACTAATACAAGAGTGAGGTGAATCAATGTACATGTAGTATCTCGAGGTTTGGATCCCTTTTCTAGCACCTCTTACATCCTATTGGATGAGTGATTCAACATTCCTACAAATTGATTGGATCCTTCTATTGAAAATCTCACTTACGATTGGACCCTTGACTCTTTACCAACACATTGGCTTTGATCACTCATCAAATCTAACTTTGACACTTGTAGAGAACCTAACTAGCTTGAGGTACATCAAAATTGACTTTTGGCCTAATGATGGAAAAACATGTGTACTTGACTATTTGACCTCTAAAGCCAAAATTGGCCCTATCAACTAGTTACACCAAGATGCTTGACTAGCAAACTTTATGACACCCCTAAAGTCAACATAGATAAATTTTCTATATTTTTCACAGAATATACAATAAATATTATGTGAGAAATATCAACTAGTTTAGTCATATTTTGGTTAATTGGCAATTTAGGCCAATTGGATTTTAGACTTAGAGATAGATATTTCAAAGTTATATTAGTCTAAATGTTTTTTGAATTACCACTTTTGGAAAGTGAGGGAAAGTAAGTAGGCGAGTTTGGACCCATTCAAATTTGAATGATTGGTACATTGAATCTAGTCCATATCGTGAGTAGGGATTTGGATCTAGAAGTTTCTATGGAGGAAAACCACTTTCAAAATAGGGCATAGACCTGTTATGAATAGTTTACAAGTGTGGGAGAACATAATTCTCTCTCTCTTATCTCATTTCATGCTTATACATGAGTTCTCTTGGATTCATCTATCCATTGGTGCACTATAGTATTGATATCTTGCAATTTTGTGTGTAGAATGCAATGGTATGTTCATTATTGGATCACCACGTGTGAAATATACTACCTTACTGTTATTTTATGGACAACAACTTCATTATTTCATATATTTGATGTTTGATCAAGATCTTGTTGAGTTTGCATTTCTTTCATCAAGTAGTTTTCTACATTGTCAGTGGTGCTAATTGTGTTATCTTCCATAACCAAAGATCAAGAAATGATTTTGGATCTTAGTGATTAACAAAATCTTTATATGTTATCAGAGGTAGTGTTGCAAGTTATTGAAGGATCGTCTATCTTTAGCAAAAATTTGGAGGAGTTACCAATCCTAGAGTGTGCTAGATTGATTTCTATTTAAAAATCAAGCATTTTGCATATGTAGAATTGACTTTTGTAGGTCAAAACTCAATTTAGGTTTATGAACTTGAAGTATGCCAATTTCACACGTGCCTTACTAGATTTGGCCGATTTTTATTGCATTAGGAAATCTTCATTGAAGATTACAAGATTCTATATCAAGTTTTTGGCAATTGCATGTAGAATTTGGAAGATTCAATTTTTTGTAATATTGTCAAAACCCTAATTTTGTTGAATCTCTATTGTTTTAGGTTGATGGACTTTCAATAAAGTGTGTTTCAATTTTAGAAAGTGGCAAGATTTATTCGATTGTGGGTGGATTATAGGCTGATCAAGATTTCTTCATTCCATGTGTTGATTTGCTAGTTATAGTGCTAGAAGAGAATTGAGAGGTTCCATATCTTTGTGATTTCTTTTTGGAAACATTTGTTGTCATTTAAAAGAGTGCTTTGTGCATTGGAACAGGTTGAAAGAGAGGATCATGTCACTTCAACATGGCTACAAATGGAGGCTTTATGTTGGAGAGCAATGATAGGCTTATATCTACAAATTATTCTACTTAAAAGGTGAGAATGGAGTCTCTCCTTGAGATGAATGATTTGATGGATAGTATAAAGGAAAGACCCATGGCACAACAAAATCAAGGGAGGTATGACAAGAGAGCTAAAAGAGCTCTACACATGATCAAGATGAATGTTACCAATGACCTACTCAAGGAGATTGGTAAGTGTATATCATCTTTGGAGTCTTGGAAAGATTTGAGGAAGCTTTATGAATCCAAGTCTACATCAAGGGTACTAACCCTTAGGAGACAAATCTTTCAAATTTTGCAAAAGAAGGAAAAGAGTGCTCATGGTTTTGTATTGAGAGTTAAAGCACTTAATGATGAGCTAGCATGCATTGATGATAACATTAAGGAAGTAGAACTTGTGCAAGTTGTACTTAATGGTTTGTTGGATGATCATGCTAACCTTGTTCAAAGATTTGCAATACAAAAGACTTTGCCAAGCATGGTGGATTTGCAAGAAGTGTTAGCGAATGAAGAGTATAGGCTTCAAGCAAGAGGTGGATCTACATCGACATCTCATGATGGAGAAGAGGCTATGTTCATCAAAGGCAAATTCAAGGACAAAGAGAAGAGCAAGTGGTATAAAGGACAAGATCATGATGAGTCTTCTTCTTTTTATAACTAGAAAGATAGGTCTAAATTGAAGTGCTTCTATTGTGGCATCAACGAGCATTTTGCTAGTGATTGCTTCAAGAAGAAGAGAGATCAAGGCAATTTCACTTTTGATGAGGATGGTATTAATAATCAAAACTGAAATGAACACTGTCTCAATTAATTTTGGACTTTTTAATTTATTTAGGACTATTTTCTACATGTGGTACCAAAAGAGCCAGATAAAAAAAACAATAAAAAATTACTAATTGTTGAAGTGGAATTTTATCGAGTTCGAATCTCATTTCCAAACAACTATAAGCCAAACAAAACAAAATTGATCAACGAGTCACAATAATTTAGTTTCTAAAATCTATTGATGTTTTTTTCCAATACCTATGAGCACCTAATATAATTGTAAATCCAAAATAAATCTGGTTCTTGAGTATCATATACATTGATTCAGTTATAATTCAGATGAAGTTAGCGTTCCAATTGTTAGATCAAGGGGGTTATGGTGGATGTTTTTGGGAAATCAGATATAATCATGTCTAAAATTAATGTCGATCCAAATAACATAGCAACTTTTAAACATATTAAACATTGATATTTAAAAGAAACATAGACATAATTTGATAACATTTAGAAGAAACATAAACATCACTTAATCATATACTACAGTATCAACTTTCAAGCTGTATTGTAAGAAGTCTCATAGAAATTTAACACAATGTGTCATTTGCCACTAAAAGTGGTTCATATTTATAATTAATGGTCTTGGGTCAAGCAAGTCCTACATTAGTCAAGAGACTATTACAAAAGATGCACAACTTTGGTGCAATTCTAGACAATGTAGAAGTTTAACCTTTTAGACTAGTGATTTACTATTTCAATTTTCTAAAAGTTGAGAATTAGAAACTATTTTCAACCTTTCTAAAAGTCGTTAAACTTTTTACATTATGATTCCTCATGGTCTTACAATACACATGCCATGGAATAGGATTTACTTATAATAGGGTGACATGGCCACACCCTAGCATACAAAAAAGTTGACTTTCTACAAAATTGCCATGCTGGATTTACAACTGAATTTACAAAAAGAATTACGCGTCTTTTGAGGCCAAATTTGGACTCAATGTTGCAGATACAGAATCTGCCAACACTCACTAATACATGACAAGTCCTACGTTGATGGCCACAAAGATTGTGACCAGGGTTCTACAACTACAATGAACTCTACTCATCAATATCAGTTGCACCTTCATTGGATAATTTGGACAAGTATTCTTTGATGTGTGCCATTGATATTTCCGGAATAGATATTGATTTTTCCACAGTATAGTTGGAGGCGGCATTGCAACGAACTTGTCCAATACAACTTCTCTACATGGGATGAATTCAACCAGAGGTGCATCAGCTTTTCGCCCACAAAACCTCCGGGTTAATAATTCTACATCCATTTCGACCTCATTGATCAAAGTTGATACAGATAAATCGAAAGTAGTTGGCAAGGATTGTGGCCAAAAAGCTTCTTGGCTGTACATTGATCTTGACAACATCTTTTGTTTGGAAAGATATTCGACAAGTTTTGTGGTTTCTGTTAGATTTCTTATGCCCAGTCTTAAACAAATCGTTCAAGTAATGAGCATCCTGAATACCGAAGGCCGCTACATATTTTTGGACCTTCACATTTTTCTCCTTTGAGATTTTTTTGCCTTAACCATTTTTTAGGCACCTTCGCCTTTTTCGCACTTTCGCGAAAAATGCAGCACAATGGCCAAGTGGCCAGAATGCCTTAGAAACCATTCTTAAAGCACCTTCGTCTTTTTTGCCTCTTTGTGAAAAATGTGACAAAGTGGCCAGAATGCCTTAGAAACCATTCTTAAGACACCTTTGCCATTTTCGTCTCTTTACGAAAAATGCGACAAAGTGGCCGGAATGCCTTAAAAACCATTTTAAGACACCTTCGTCTTTTTCGGATGTGTGCATGTAATGGAGTTTATCTTTATGCATATTGGAGTACACATTCCATTTTGGAGTTACTGTCTTAAAACTAAGCCACCTTTGTCTTCTTCGTTGTCTTTGATCTAAGGCACCTTCGTCTTCTTCACTGTTTTAAGTCTAAGGCACCTTCGCCTTCTTCGTTGCCTTCAGTGTAAGGCACCTTCGGCTTGTTCGGCTTGTTCGGCTTGTTTGCTACCTTCAGTCTACAAGCGCCTTAGGGATTTACACACCTTAAGTCTAGGGGCACCTTCAGAATTCGAAAACATGATGTAGATGACGACCTCTCAATGCAATATAGCGATCACACATCCTAATGTCTAGAGTTGTCTCTATTGCATTTTTAAGGTCGTCACATGTTTTGCATTTGGACATTCTTTGTCTTGTTGGAGTCTTGACATGTCCAAACTCTTGTTTCCACATCTTGTAGAGCGTGGATCTTGAAACTTCAGAAATACATGTGTCTTTAAGTTGTGTGTTTATAGTTTTGAAGACGTCACGTTTATGCATGTCGAGTGGGAGATGATGTTTGCAAATAACAATGTCATCTTTTAATTTATGTTGCAGATGTGGTTGAGGCAATGCATGCTTTTCCAAAATCCCACGCATTGCGGCCAGCCCTTTTGAAGAATGTCCACGTTGCTTGAATGTGTCGGTGTTTCCATGAAATTTGTACACAATCGAATAACGTGTCTTAGTAATTACTTGCCAAAACATTCCATGTGAGATTCCCAATAGATTCTGATATGCTTTTATGCATATAGCTTTACCATACAACGTAGGTTTGAAGCACAATTTGGGTTCCTCTAAAATATCAAACATCGCGTCTGACATTTCTCGTCTATGAAAAAAACATTTGAACATCTGCAATAATTGATTATACTTGTCACCTCCTCGTTTTTTTCACACACCTAGTTGCAAGTCTTCACATTCTTTGTAGGTAATTTGTCGAATGCACAACTTACTACAATATGGTTGCATCAATGTTTCCCTTATATTTTCTGACGATAAAACATATTCAGTCTTTTTTGGTGCAACATAAGCAAACACACGTTTTCTTTTGAAACTTTGAGTAGTTCCAAAGGATGTTGGACATACTTGAGGCTCTCTTATAGATCTTCCAAAAGTTCATCTGCTTGTGACCATCTTGATCTTGTAGGATCGTTTGTAATATTAGTATCATCATGTAATATGTTGCCTATGTAATCATGTTCATCAAAATCAAATTCCAAAAAATTTGAATTACGTCAGGTGGATGCATTTGCACTTACGAAAATTGACAATTTCGGTGTACGCTTTGTTTGAATGTTGATTTCAGAATGACGTTTTTTATTTTTGTTGTTATCAATAGTCTCTCCAACATCCTCCACACCTATAAGAATATCCGAGTTATATGATGATGCAGATATATTAGTACGAGTGACCACATCCTCGACATCTGTCAAGATACCCGAATTATAGTTACTTGTTCTTGACATATTACGATCATGAGAAATATCTTCGATTCTTGTCAAGATATCTGACTTATAGCTACTTGATCTTGACATATTACGACCTTGAGAAATATCTTCAATTCTTGTCAAGATATCCGAGTTATAGTTACTTGATATTGTTGTATTGCAATCAGCGGATCTGTTTTCAACATCTACTGATCTTGTCGACATTTTTTGGATGCTATCCTTTTTTTAACCACAAGGATGGCCCAACATTTTCTTCATGTTGTTCCTATTTGAACGTTTAGATTAATACGTAAAGCACTCACTTAATGGTTCAGTAAACGATACATGTTTTCTCTTTTTAGAGTGCAAAGATAGTTTTGACAAACACCATATCATTGTTTGATTTTGCATGTAGAAAGGGTCTCCGTCATCTGTCATGGCATTCGCAATATTTTCTTTTGTTGTAATTGAAGTCACCTTCACGACAACAAGCAAGTTTTTTTTCCTAGGATAGTAGCCTTTGAATTTAGCAGTGAAAACTACTACCCCTTCAAAATCCATACAATCAACAACGTCATCAATTTTGTATAATGGACAGTTGGCAAGAACGAGTTCATTCATTTTGACAATATATGCATTATCCCACAAGATTTTTTTTGCAATGACATCAATGGAAAATAGTTGTAAACGTCTCCTAGGCGATCAAAATCGCCGTGAGGGTATGGCAAAGGACAATCCATTTTAAACACCTTTGAAATTAGAACCACACTTTTATCCGTACCAACTTATTTGAAAAAACATGTTCCACTTGATTCAGCAGTTAAGACATTTCCAAATGCAACCACTTCTTTCCGAAAAAATAAAACAACTGGAACATCTTCTCTTGAGCAGTCCATGTAGTGACCCTGAAAAAAATCATAAGTACACTTTATGTTAGGATTTGCAATGCTATTGGAAGTATAATTAGCAAACTTATGAAACTATAATGAATCTGTATAATTAACAAAATTATGAAACCTTAGTTCTTAGCTCTTGGCCCTTAGTCAGTGGCCCTTACCTCGTGGCCCTTAGCCCATAGTCGTTGGCCATTGGCACTTGGCCCTTGCCCCTAGGCCCTTAACCCTTGTCCATTAGTTCGTAGCCCCTAGTCCTTGACTTTTTTATATGTTTTCTGTTTTTTTTCTTTTTGTTAATATTACTTTTGTATTTATTTAAGATTTTTTACTAGTTTACAATTTCATTTTTAAATTTTTTATGTTTTTTTAAATATTTGTTTATTTATTTTAGTTTTTTTTACATTTATGATGTAATATACATATATATTAATCAAATTTTATGTCCCTTTTGTTAAGTTTTTTTGATTAAGGTTAAATCCTTTCAACGCTTTCTAGATTTTAAATGTAGAGTTTTAAGTTTTTTAGAGGGTTTAAGTTTGTATTACGGTTCTTTTAATATTTAGTCCCATTTTTAGCAATATTCTTGTTTTTTTTCTTTGAATATTTGGTTTTTAACAAGTTTCAATTCTTTGTACTTTCATTTTTTTTTATATTATTATATTTTATTTTTTTGAAATTTTCGTTCTTTCTATTTACTTTTTTTATGTTTATTTTTTATTTTTTGAATATTTAGTTTTTTTTACACTATTTTGTTTTTTTTGTTTTTTCATTTTTTAATGTTATTTTTTGTTTTTTGTTTTTGTTTTTTGAAAATTTAGTTTTTTTTCTACACTATTTTTCTTTTTAGGTTTTTTCGTTTTTTTTGTGTTTTTATTTTTTTTTTGAAAATTTAGTTTTTGACGCTATTTGGTTTTTTCTTTAGATTTTGTTCATTTTTTTTATGGTATTTTTTGGTTTTTTTCGAAAATTTAGTGTTTTTTTACACTGTTTCATTTTTTTTGAGGTTTTTTTCATTTTTTTTATGTTATTTTTTGGTTTTTTCAAAAATCTAGTTTTTTTTACAATATTTCACTTTTTTTTCATTTTTTTTATGTTATTTTTTGGTTTTTTTCGAAAATTTAGTTTTTTTGACACTATTTTGTTTTTTATGCTTATTTTTTATTTTTGTTTTTTCGAATATTTAGTTCTTTGGACACCATTTTGTGGTTTTTTTAGATTTATTCATTTTTCTATGCTTTTTTTTGGTTTTTTTGAGAACTTTTATATAAAATAGTATTTTTATTGGAATTTTTTTACAGTATTTTGTTTTTTTAGATTGTTTTCACAATTTTAATCTTATTTGTCAATTTTTATGCTTCTTTTTTGGTTTTTTGGAATTTTTTATATAAAATTTTATTTTTCGATTTTTTTGGGATATTTAACACTATTTTCATTGTTTTAGATTTTGTTGATTTTTTTAAGCTTACTTTTAGTTTTTTTTTGATATTTTTTACTTAAAATTATTATTTTGATTTTTTTTTAGTTTGTTACACTATTTTGAATTTTTCAGATTTTTTGTCATTTTTTCAAGATTATTTTTTGATTTTTGACAATATTTCATCGATATAGTTGTAACACACGACTTACATTTTTTTTTTCTCATGCAACTCATTTGAAAGCGACCTTGCATTGTATCGTAATGAATTACAAATTACTCCTTTTTGAAGGCTATATATAATTCGATGTTTTGCTTGTTCAAACCTTTTCAATGTAGACTATGTTTCATTACGCATTTTGGCAAGTTACCAATCATATTCACTACTAACTTCAACAAAAGCTGCTTTCAACCATTCCCAAATAAATTGGGTGGTTTCTTATGTTAGAACACGAGATCATTTCTACAAATAGTGTTTGAAGCTTGAAAAGATAGTAGGGTATTGCTCAACATTAGCTCGGTGTAGGCCTAAATATTAGCTCAAATTATTGTTCCCCTTGAAAAAGCATAGTGACTTGAATGCAAAGCCTTTCAGGTTGTAGGCTAATAGTGTTTCAAGTTGAATTTTTACCTGCATGCAGAAGAATACCCTCTAAGCTTTCAGGACAGGTTTGAACTTGCTTTTGTTTAGAATAGGATTCAAATTATTTATTTCAATTCTTTCAAGCCATTAAGTGGGAAAAACATCAATCAAATTGAGATCCTTGGGTGCATCACAACATGATTGTGTTCACTCTTCAGTTTTTCCTTTGCAAAAAAGAATGCACCGATGAGAGATGATGAAGATTAACAAATATGCATATTGACTCTCACCAGTAATCCCCACATGAGCACATGCCATGCTGAAAATGGTGAAAACGATTTGAATCCCTAACTAATATGTCTCTTCCAACAACCTTCGAGACAAATTTAATTGCTGTGTGACAATCAGAACACACCCGGAGATTTTTAATTATTCGAAGAGGGGTTCCAGAAGGAGTGCTGATAAGCCCAAAAGAGAGAGCCAATTTCTCACTGTGCTCCCAGATCATATCTTCTTTTTCCTCCTCTTCCACATCATGGAGCACAAGCTGTGTGTCAGGAACATATCCGACCTTTGTAATCTGGTAGCTTAGTCTTTGTAACTCTTTGTATATTTCCTCCCTTTGCAAGTGGGAACTGTCACTTACAAGAAACTCATGCACCTTGCCTTCAACTTCGATCAAGCTGCGCCCTGGCTGCCGCTTAACACATCTTTCTTTCATCATTGTTCTCACTCTTACAACATCTTCCCACCTACCAGCTGCAGCATAGATGTTTGAAAGGACCACATACGGTGCGTCATTCTGGTTATCCACCTCAAGGAGTTGTTCTGCAGCCCATTTTGCTAGCTCAACATTCTTGTAAACTCTGCAAGCACCAAGTAAAGTCATCCAAACCACAGCGCCAGGTTTGAAGGGCATAGACATAACAAAAGTACAAGCATCATTCAGCCTTCCTGATCGTCCCAAGAGGTCAACCATGCATGCATAATGATCCATCAATGGTACAATACCATGATCAACATTGATCGCACAAAAATAATGAAAACCTTCCTCCATCAGACCTGCATGGCTGCAAGCCGAAAGAATACTAACTAGAGACACTTGATTTGGATTCGTGCCTTCCCATTGCATCTGACCAAAAAGTTTTCTTGCAAATGCACCTTCACCATGCTGGGAATATGCTGCAATCAGTGCATTCCATGAGACTGTATCCCTGTGTGGCATTCCATCAAACAAGCCTTGGGCATCTTCTAGCTCCCCACATTTTCCATACATGTTGAGAACAGCAGTATTTATAGAGACATCCGAGTTAACTGTATCATTTACAATCCAGGCGTGAATATATCTACCTATTTCCAGAAATGTAACACTAGCACATGCGTCTAGGATGCTGACAAGAGTTACTTTGTCTGGATGTAAACCCTCCAGCTGCATCTGTTTGAAAAGTTCAAGGGCCTCTTTACCATATCCATGCTGTGTATATGCTGCTATCATTGCATTCCAAGAAACAAGATTTCGTTCAAGCATTTTATCAAACATCTTACGTGCATCCTTCAAGCTCCCACACTTACCATACATGGTCACAATTGCTGTCCCCACAACAAGGTCCGACTCGAACTCACTGTCAACAATGCAAGCATGTATTAGCTTACCATGCGCTAATGCTTCAAGATTTGCACATGCATTAAAAATGTTTGCGTACGTTACCACATTAGGCCTAACCTGTTCTCTCTGCATCTGGTCATAGATTTGAATGGCAAACTTGCTAGCACCATGCTGAACACATGCACCAATCATGGCAGTCCATGAAATAACATTTCTTTCAGACATTTTGCAAAAAACAGCATGGGCCTCTTCGAGGCTGCCGCACTTACTGTACATGTTCAAAAGGGCGGTTTGCAAAATAACATCCGACTGATATCCACTTTCAACAACTCTTGCGTGGATTGATTTTCCAGCTTCAAGAAATTCAGGGTTTACACAAGCATGTAGAAGATTAACTAGGGTAACCGCATTAGGTTTTACACCAGTAGAGATCATCCTTTGAAATAAATTAAAAGCTTCCCTTCCACGCCCATGCTGTGCATATAATCCAAGTATGGAATTCCATGAAATCAGATTTGGCTCAGGAATTTCAATAAAGAGACTATAAGCGTCGTCCAAACTCCCACATTTGCCATACATGTTGACAAGAGCAGTGGCCACAGCCACATCTTTATGAAAGTGGTCGCATTTGATCTGTGCATGTAAATGCTTACAAACTGACAAGCTTGCCTGGCCAGCGAAAGAATTCATTACGCTCAAGTAGGTGACCTTATCTGCCTTAAACCCTTCATGCTGCATTTGCTCGAAAACCCTAAAAGCAGTTTCTGTACGCCCTTGCTCAATGTGTGAAGCTACAAGCCCAGTCCAAGATGCAAGATCTCGCTCGGGCATCTTGTGGAAAACCCTTATAGCATCCTCTGGGCTTCCACATTTGCGATACATGCTAATAAGAAGATTTCCCAAGTATCTGTGCCCTTCTAGTCCATCCCTAATGATGTGAGCGTGCAACAATCTACCCTCTGGGAGGGCCTTCAGACTGCAGCAATCCCGTAACAGTGTAGCATAGGTGGTAGAATCACTTTGAGAACTGCTTTGATCAAGAAAATGCAAAGACTTTTTCAAGAGTTCCAACTTCTTGGCCCTATTTGCAGTAAAAACCTCCTTCGTCCCTCTATCCGAATTCAAATTGGAAATGGCAAGGTTGTGTGCACCCTGATATGCAAACAACCCTAAATTTTTCTTCTGACCTACATAAGATATGTTATGAAAATAATTACCACAGCATCACAGTAGATGTGTCTCAAAACATAATGAATACACTACTACCACCCTAGTAGATATATCAAGAAAAACAATGCATACGCTATCGAAGTAGATATATCACGAAAAATAATGAATTCACTACAAAAGTAGACATATCAAACAAATACGCCACTCAATCAACTTAGAGCTGACCTCAGACGGCAAAGAAACTTACCCAGCAATTTGCTCCATGGACACTGTCTTGTGCTTTGCTTGTTGGGACACCAGGCAGGATGGAAAAGCCTTCGCGCTTTGATCATACCTCCATGATAATCGATTATGAGCTGCAGCAAAATTAAATTGTTCCAGTAGACTTCCAAATCCAGGAACGCTCCACCATCATCTCCTCAATCCTTCTTCCCATGGCCATTTCGTCTACAAGATGAAAAATGCGAAGGAAAACACAGCATCAATGGAGAATAAACGCTTCCATGCTTCTTCTTCCTCCTTCCTTTGCAAAGAAGAGCTGCTCCTAAAACCCTTTGCCTGCTTTATTTTAGGGTTTAGCTTTGAAAAACATACTAAAAATGAATGTATGAATTATGAGCCCATTACATGGTGTTAATGGCAAGCCCTTTTGCCTAGTTATACTTCATGCTACCTATTCTTAGAGAGCTAGAGAGCACCATTGATGCACTCTCCTTCTTGGATTAGAATGTATGTGTTTCATCTGTGGTGTAAAATCTTCCGAGTTCCCACACATGATTGAGTCGATGCATCATGCTTCAGGGTGGTTTCAGACCAGTGGCAATTCCCTTTGCCTGGCCCTTTTGAGTTGCCGTCCGTTTTTTGAATTTTGGGTTGTGAGTTGACGTGGAATGGACCAACCACATCCCCCCCCCCCCCCCCTTTCAAACTTGGCTAGCAAGTGCCAAAGGAAGGGCCGCAATCTGATTGGCCAATTTGCACCCCTATGATCTGATTGGTCCACTTTTGTGAAGTGCCCCTCGCAACTCAACATGCCGAGCAATGTCCCTGACTCAAAAAATGGGTTTGAGTTGTCCCTATGTGGGTCCCATGCCACCTCATCTGCCACATTATGGAAATTCACGCTAAGTTGAAAGGGGAAGAGACCCCCATTTTTCCTCTCTGGACCAATGAAAGGACTTCATTTTAAATTTGGAACTTGTCAGGCACTATAGTGTGAAACCAGCCTAAGTTGTGGTTGACTTGGTGCTTCAGAGAGTCGCACGAATGGTGAGTTGGTGCATCGTGCTTAAGTTGTGCTTGACTTGGTGCTTCAAATAGGCTCGCCCACCCAGGTGAGTTGGTGCATCGTGCATAAGTTGTGCTTGACTTGGTGCTCCAAATAGGCTCGCCCACCCAGGTTTGATTCTCTCTCATCCCATAACTTGATGATACCAAGAAGCATTTGTGGTGTAAAAACATTTGGATTTTTGGTGAATAAGCAAGATTTGCCATTAGCATATATGATGATGACAAATATGAGCTACATAAAATGAAACCAACTAGGATTCTTACATGGAGAGCCCATGAGGGAAAGCGAGGTCCTTGTGGGCGAATCCTAGTTGCAATTCTACTTCATATATTTAGATATATCAAAATGCAATTATGTGGTAGAAACACAACTAGGGTTTGCCCATTCAATATCAAAATACAATTCTATAGTAGAACCAATGTTGGGGTACGCCCATTTCACACCAAAAACCATATATTTGATATCTCAATAATAAACACAACTTAAATCTATTAGTGCTAAGACTAGTTGACAATTTTCACACTCCCTCTTCAACTAGTTTTAGCATAGATTTAACCATACTACTTTCATCCAACTTAAGAATGATCTCCATCCTAAGTATAGACCTCCTTTTTATGGTTTTATAGTAACTTTCATAATTGATAAAGAGAATAGTGTCCATATTGGATACTTCACTATTTCTTACATCAAGATGTAAGTAAAACATGAAGAACCAAATGTAAATGAGTTGATTCCTCAATGCTTCCAACTTTGAACTCTTTGGAAAATTATAGCAATTACACAATAAATGTGAGCAATCAACAAATGCTTGCATATCTCCTCTATTTTTTCCTTTATGGATATGTTTCCACCGTGAAAATCCATGTATGAGCCTCCATCTCCATCAAGCCATATGATATCATCAACAGTTGATGACTTGTGTAGAACAACTAGTCAGACAGATCTTGATTCTACTAACAAAGCGCGCAGTTTGCTTGACAAAGGATAAGAAACGAACGTGAACTCAAAACATTTTTATTCGTGATCAACCTCAAAGGATTCGAGAACTATTTTTTGCAGTCTGTAAAAATTACAGCAAATAAGGATCCTAAAACACTTGAAATGATGAGGGAAACAATAGATTATGATTTCATAAGATTAGCACAAGTTGAACCATCAAAATCCATCAAAAATCTATGCTTGAACCTCACTAAATGGTCCAAATCCTTGAAGAAGGCTTCACACGTGTGAAAGTACGGCCTCCCACAGTCTGAGTACTGTACACCAGACCTACATTCAATCCTATAATCATTATTAATCACAAGTACTCAAACAATTATGAACATAGAGAGCAATTGCACCATTATGAGAGAAAAAACATGAAATTGCTTGATTGATTTTGGTGAGATATCATCACCTATATATACATGATCCATCACGGTTTTGGGCAGGTATGAGTAGCCCTAAACCTATCCCTAATGCTAATTTTGGTGGATCTTTCATCCCTACCAAGTTAGGGTTGGAATCTTGGAGATCTCTCAACAATGCAAAAATTACCAAAAATAGCTCCTATTTTTTCTCCCTTGTATCTAAGCATAATTTGGACTCATTCCAAAGGTTCTAACACTTAGGTCTACTTGAGAACATCCTTATGAATGGAATACTATGATATTTGGCACGTGTGACAAGCCACATCATGACCATCTAACTATTTACAAGTCATATGACCAAAACTAGTCAAGCTAGAATTGTGAATTTTTAACACTCCTCCTCACTATCTAGCTTGGTTCAATCATTGCTTTACTAATCACTCCAAGTGATGATCTGAACTTCATAAAAGGTGTCTTTTGAAGTGGTTTAGTAAGTAGATCAGCTACACATTCATTGCTTGGAACATGCTCCAAAGCAATCTCCTTGGCTTGCACCATTTCTCTCACAAAGTGATGGCATATCTCAATGTGCTTAGATCTTGCATGGAAGATTGGGTTAGATGCAAGGTGTTGGGCTGATATATTGTCATTGTAGATGATTGGTGCCTCCTCTGAGTCCATGATCTTTAGTTCCACCAATAATCTCTTGATCCAAAGTACCTCCTTTGTAGTGGTTGTCAAAGCTTTGTACTCGGCCTCGGTTGAAGATAGAGATATAGTTTCTTGCTTTTTTGAAAGCCATGAAACCACACCTTCTCCTATGAAAGTTGAATAGGCACTTGTTGATTTCCTATCCCTCTTGTCCCCTGCAAAATCTGAATCACTAAATGCATGAAGGTTAATCACATCTCCTCTATATAGAATCCCAAAATCCAATGTACCCGAGATGTATCTTAGAATCCTCTTGGCATTTTTCCAATGGATATTCAATGGCTTTTGCATGGATTGGCTCAACCTACATACACTAAAGCTAAGATCTGGTCTAGTTATAGTGATCCACATTAAGGAACCTATAAGCTGCCTAAACAAAGTGATGTCCATGAAGGATCTTTCATCATCTTCATTTGGCACTTTTACATCTTGCTCCATTGGTGTGTCAACACTTTTGCATACTTCCATCTTAAACTTCTTCAAAAGACTTTGAGCATAGTTTACTTGACTTATAAAGATAAAATCAGACCCTCTAAGTACTTCTATGCCTAAGATGAAGTGAAGACACCCTAGATCTACCATCTTGAACTCTAAGGATAGATCTATCTTGATTTTTTCAATACCATCAACACTATTTCCACTAATGATGATGTCATCTACATAAATGTGTAAAAGTACAATACCAACATCATCAAACTTAATGTAAAGAGTAGGATCATATTCACTTTGAACAAAAAAAAGTGAAATAAGATAGCAATGTAGTCTTGAATTCCAAGATCTCGAGGCTTGCTTCAAGCCATAGATGCTTCTTTGGAGATGGCATACTTTGTTCTCCATTCCATGCTTGATGAACCCTTGTGGCTGCTCCATATAGATATCCTCTTCCAAAAAATCATTCAAGAAAGCATTAGAGACATCCATTTGACATAGAATCCATCCAAAATGTGATGCAAGTGCAATGATTAGTCTTATTGTGACCATCTTGGCCACGGGTGCAAAAGTTTCCTCATAGTCTATCCCTCTCTCTTGAGCATAACCTTTTGCAACTAATTTTGCTTTATGTTTGTTAACACTCCCATTTGCATTCAACTTAAGCTTGAAGACCCACTTGCATCCTATTACATTCCTTTGAGGTCTCTCAACAAGCAACCAAGTTTCATTCTCAATCAAGGCATCATACTCATCCAACATAGCTTTATACCATTCTTTGGAGTTCAATGCATCTTCAACATTAGACGGTTCTTCAAAACTAGATAAAGCATAAGAAGTGGATGAGATACCCTCAACTTGCTGTCCTTTGCCTTGATATGTGAGCCTTGATGGCTCCACTTTTGCCCTTGAAGATCTCCTTGGTGTGATAGGTGGGTTTGGTGCTTGCTCCTCCATGAGCTCCTCCTCAAAACCAGCATCTTGCTCCTCGGCCATCTTCTTCTTGATTGTTGGAGCACTTGAGCCTTCTTCAAGCATATGCATATGATGTTCATCAAAGATGACATCCCTTGAAACAACAAATTTGTTCAAGGATGGGAGATAGACTTTGTAGCCCTTGCTTGAGCTTGCATATCCAAGCATGATCCCTCTTGTGGAAGATGGATCCTCCTTGGTTCTTGTTTCCAATGGCACATGCACATAACATATACACCCAAAAAGTTTCAAGTGATTAAGATTGGGTTTCTTTCCATACAACATCTCATAAGGAGTTTTGCCTTCAATTGCTTTGCAAGACACCCTATTCATCAAGTAGTTTGCACATACAAGAGACTCACCCCAAAAGGATTTGGGCAAACAAGCATCTAATCTTAAAGCCTTAGAACATTCACATAATGTTCTATTCCTTCTTTCAGCAACTCCATTTTGTTGAGGAGTGTAAGGACAAGAAGTCTCTTTCATCCCTTCCTCCTCACAAAAGGCCTTGAACTCATTGGAGATGAATTCTCCACCATTGTCACTTCTAAGAATCTTGATGCTATGATTATGATGCTTTTTCACAAACAACTTGAACTTTACAAAAGTATCAAATACTTGAGACTTGAAGGAAAGTAAGAACACCCAACAATATCTTGAGTAGTCATCAATGAAGGTTAAAAACATGGATGAACCTCCATTAGATTTGGTGCTAGCAATGTGCACATCCAAGTGTATGAGTTCAAGAGGATGAGATGACTTTGTGATGGAGTTAGGAAACACCTTCTTATGTGCCTTGGATAAGGCACAAGCTTCACAAACCTTGTCTTCCTTCCCAATAGACCTTGGTAGGCCTAAAGCATACTCCTCCTTGATCATAGCCTCCATGGAACCCGAGTTGACATGTCCAAGTCTTTTGTGCCATAAAGTAAAGGTAGATATCTTGCTCATCTCGGCCAACATGACAACATTAGTATCCACAAATGCATCCAGCTTATAAAGTTTGCCAAGTCTAGTGCCCTTAGCCACTATCTTACCCTTCTTCTTGATGAAACATTCATTTGAAGCAAAGTCAACATTGAAACCATTGTCTACCATTTGGCCAACACTTAGTAGATTCTTTGTTATTGTAGGAATGTACAAAACACCTTCTATGTTGATCTTTTTGGAAGATCCTAAGCAAAGGGGAATGCTACCAACTCCTTCAATCTTACAAGCTTCATCATTTGCTGTATAGATAGACTTTATAGGTCCATCATAAGATAAGAGAGAAGAGAAAAACTCCCTTTTACTAGTCATGTGTGAACTAGCACCCGAGTCAATCCACAAAGGATCTTCTCCTTTGAAGCTTGTTGAAGAAAATATGGACATCATGAGAGAGTCCTCATGTGAACTCTCCTCCTCCTCCTCTTTGCTCATGTTGGCTTGGCTTTGATCTTGCTTCCTCTTGAAGCATTCCGAGGCATAATGCCCCATCTTGCTACAATAGTAACACTTCACCTTTGATTTGTCCTTCTTGACTTTGGTGGTTGATGGAGATGCCTTTGGGGGTCCTTCTTGATCCTCAAGCTTTGTAGACTTCTTGAATGTTGATCCTTTGCCTTTGGACTTGCCTTTGCCTTTGGTGAAGAGAGCTTGGTCATCTCCACCTTGGATGGAAAGCCTATCCATCCTCTCTTGCATTTGGCTCCTTCTTGATTCCTCGGCCATGAGTGTGCCTTGGAGTTCTTCAAGTATGGGTAGCTTACCCATAATTGCATATCCCTGAACCAAATTGTCAAATTCAAAGCTTAGTCCATTCAATATGAGTTGAACAAGCTCTTCATCCTTGATAGGGTCACCTATAAAGGCTAGCTCTTTGTTCAATTCCTTTACTCTTAGGACAAAAGTATGTGCACTCTCTCCTTTCTTTTGATAGCTTCTATAGATTTGATTCTTCAAAGCTAACATTCTAGTTTGGTTCTTGGATTCATAGACCTTTTGCAAAGTCTCCCAAGCATCTTGAGCTGAAGTGCAATCTCCTACCTCTCTTAAGAGTTCATTTGCAACATTCATTTTTATGCAATGTAGTGCAACATTGCACCTCTTGATGTATTTGGCTTTTTCTTGAGGATGAATAGGTTCACCCTCCTTACCATTTACAATTTCCATCAGATCTTGCATGATCATGATAGATTCCATTCTAACTTTCCATATGGAATAGTTAGTTTTGTTGAGCCTTTCATTAGTATCCAAAAGATATGCATTTATAGATGTCATCTAGTCTCCTAATCAAGGACTTGACACAAATGAAGGTTACTTCTATTGATTTGATTGAAGGTCTACCTTATCCCACTTCTTAGGGACCTGAAAATATCAGTAATAGACTTCCTATAAAGATCTAAGAATGATCTCTAACAAAATCAAATCATAGAATACTAGAAACAATGCACTTGCTTGATTGAAGTAGACAATACTAGTAGAATTGCCCCTCTTTCTATAAAGAACATTAAAGCTTCCAAATGATCTGATCAAGAGTGAATTTCAGCAACCTAATATACTTCCAAAATCACTTGTAAAAGATCTAAATGGAACTTAATGAGGATGCAACACAATCTACTATCCAATCACAAGCAAAAAATGATCAAAATTGATGAAAAATTGATCTAATTTGGTGCATAAGTCAAGCAATGGTTGGACTGAACCTAAATCACTTTAGGAGGTGTCTACTACACCTTAGAACAGCCTTGAAGAGTCCCCAAAACTCTGATCTTCCCTCTCCTTGAATGCTAGAAAGCCTCCTCTATGAAATCACCTCCAAAACTCGCTTAGAAATCAATGCTTGGAGCAAGCAAAACTTGCTATCTTGGTAATGTGAATTGAATTCAACTTTGCCTCTGGTTTTAGACACCTAAACACCTGCAAATGAAGTCACACAACACCAATCTAATAGCTCCTATTTTTTCTCCCTTGTATCTAAGCATAATTTGGACTCATTCTAAAGGTTCTAACACTTAGGTCTACTTGAGAACATCCTTATGAATGGAATACTATGATATTTGGCACGTGTGACAAGCCACATCATGACCATCTAACTATTTACAAGTCATATGACCAAAACTAGTCAAGCTAGAATTGTGAATTTTTAACACAGTCAACTCAAAAAATTCGCAAAAGATTCGCGAAACAGTTTCTTGTAGAAGCTCGTGGTTTTTCTTGTTGAAGCTTGAAAGATTTGCAACAAAATCTTGTCGCAAAAGATTCTGTTCTTGTTCAAACCTCAGATGTTGCGAAATTGTCGCGAACAATTCGTGAAATCTTTTCTGGACTGTTCTTCAAGCTCACCTGTCGCGAAACTATCGCGAACAATTCCTGAAATATTCTGGATTTCTTCTTCATGCTCAAAGTTGTCATTTGTCATGAACAATTCGCAATAGAAAAAAATGCCGTGAAGAGACAAGTGTCGTGAACAATTCGCGAAACACGAAGCTGAGACGAAGAGATAGACTGTCACGAATAATTCGCGAACAAAATTTATTCGACCCTGGAAACAAAGCGTCTATTTGAATATCAACTATCGTAAATGGTTAGATATCTACTGTTACAGAAATAAAAGGCCAAAAGACCTGTAAATAAAAGGCCAAAAGACCTGTAAATAAAAGGCCAAAAGACCTGTCCTGTAGCAATATAAATACATGTGCACTACTCATTGAAACTCACTCAATCAGAGACACAACAGCGAGATAAGACAGCAAGAGATGTATATTGATGAATCAGATTCAGAGTTATAAGAATACGTTTTTGATCAATAGTTTCTTATTGTCTTAATTGTCTTAAGTTGTCTCTTACTTTCGCATATAATTTTTGCATGCATATTCAATCAGATCTGATATTGTTCTATTAGTACATAGATCAGATACAGTCTCGATTGAAGACACGGATATTAGTTTGATTTATTCAAACTATCATCGTGTTCTCTGTGGAAGAATAATTACTATTTTTCCTACAGTGGTATCAGAGCATACGAAATTGAATCTGATATAGTGGTAATAAAATATACAGGTTCAAAGTTGATACAGTGACATCAGAACGAATCAGAGTCGATACAGTGGTATCTTCGCACCCCTCTCAGCATTCTTCATACATCCATCAGCAAGCCGCTATCTGGAGTGATTTAGAAAATTAGAAGATGTCATCCATCATCAATATTCAAGCTAAGATCACTACAATCTTGGACCCAGAAGGTTCAAACTACTTGATTTGAAAATTAAAGACTTCACTCTTGTTGAAGGGTGAAGGTCTATGGAAATGGGTGGAACCAATAGAGAAGAAGCTAGTAGCTACTCCTGGCAAAGAACTTCGGGAATGGAGTTTAAAAAATGACAAAGCTATAGCAATTATTGCGTCTTCAGTGCATGAAAATATAATGCTAGATCTTACATCAATTTTGAATGCAAAAGATTTACGGGAAGAATTGCAAACCAAGAATGAGACTCGATCTCGTTAATCAAATCATATTCTTGGAAGACCAATTAACTTACCTACAGAGGGACGACAAAGACCTGAACACATTTGTGCAAAAGATAAAAGATCTATTTATTTCCATTCAGAATTCTGGTGCAGAAAATACAATTTCTAAGTAAAAATAGCTTAGTTATTTTCTTCAAGCCCTACCCAGGTCATTCCACACAACAAGAATCTTATTGGCGAAAGATGCGACAATCACACTTCAAAAAGCAATAGACGGAGTTGAGGAGGAAGTAGAAGCTCGTGAATGCTATGACGACAATGGTGATTCCAAAAATGCTCTATTTACTCAGAAGAATAGTCTAAGACTAATGAACAACAGAAGAATTTTGGTGATAAGAAGATCTACAATAGATGCAGAAGATCAGGCCACACAAACAAAAAGTGTTGGTTAATTCCAAAGATTGAATGCATTCATTGTCATAAACAGGGTCATGCAGTAGTAAACTATTACCAGAATTCCAGAAACAAAAAGGAGCAGAATCGAAGCGAACCTTCAGATTCAAACTATGTCGAAGACAAAGCAGAATACTCCAAAGCAGCAGAAGACAGGGCAACAAGGAACTCAGCAGCCTATGTTAGTGCTGATCTATGTTGTTCAACAAATTCAATTCAAGAAGTAGTATTTGATTCGAGAGCCACCTCACATTTTGTTTTCTCGAAACAAATATTGTCTGAGTACAAGAAGACAAACTATTCGAGATTCATTATACTTGGAGACGGTTCTAAGCACGTGGTTAATGGAACTAGTGTACTATGGATGGACACGAATCAGAGTGACAACAAACTGGAGGAAGTTCTCTATGTCCCAACTCTTGACAAAGATCTTCAATCCATATCTAAGATAGTCGATACGGGCATGTCAGTAACCTTCACAAAGAACTCTTGTAAACTGTTCGAGGAAAATTTTGATAACCTAGTTATTAAAGGCAACAAAGAAAGAAATTTGTATTACCTGAACATTTGAACAAGAATCGAACAAGCCAATCAAACTCAGAAATCAACAGATATACTATGGCACAATAGGCTATGTCAAATGAACATGGAAGCCTTGTAGAGATAATATTCGAATTACCTGCCAATCCTATCTTAAAGGCAAGATGACTAGAACACCTTTCAATAAAGATGTTTATAAAGCAACTGAGGTACTTGAAATTGTGCATTCAGATATTTGTGGACCATTCGGAATATTGTCATTGGGTGATGCAAGTACTTCATTACGTTTATTCATCAGCAAGTTCGTTGTAGTATATTTTATACGTACTAAATCTGAAGCTTTCGAGAAATTCGTTGAGCATACGAATTGGGTTGAGAAGTAGACAGGCAATAAGTTGAAGCAGATTCGCACAGATCGTGGAGGTGAGTACATTTCCAATGAATTCAAAGCTTACTATATTGATCGAGGTATTATGCACACGAAGACTGCATCTTACACACCTCAGCACAATGGAATAGTTGAATGAAGGAATCGTACACTTATGGAAGCTGCAAGGTGTATGATGGCTCATGCGAAAGCACCAAAACAGTTGTGGGCAGAAGCAGTGGCTACATCAAATTATCTTCAGAATCGTATTTTGAAATCTTGAATACCAGTTAAAACCCTCGTGAGGGATTCAAAAGGAGGTCAAGATCGAGTACCTGACAAACTCGAATCGTCAGCTCGAATTCCAGCAGAAAAGCTCGAATCAGAATCAAACTCAAAACCTACAGAATCGAACTCAAAACCATCTGTGAGAAGATCTGACAAGCAACAAAAACCACCAGAAAGATACAATCAAGATGTTTTTAACACAGTCATCAAATTTTGTGGATTCTTTGATGAACCTCAAACATTCAAGGAAGTTGTTGATGGACCAGATAAAGATCACTGGATTCATGCAATGGAGGACAAGATGTCATCCATGTATAAGAACAATGTATGGACACTTGCACCTATACTTGATGGTAGAAAACCAGTCAAGTGCAAGTGGATCTACAAGATCAAAACAAGTCCTGATGGAGAAAACATCAAATACAAAGCAAGGTTAGTTACTAAAGGATTTTTACAGAGGTATGGAATCAACTACTCTGATACTTTCTCACCGATAGTCAAACATACATCAATTCGCTTGTTATTCGCATATGCAGTGGCTCATGATCTAAAAATCCATATTGTGGATGAGAAAACTACTTTCCTGCATGCATAATTGGAAGAAGACTTATTCATGGACCAATCACTTGGTTTTGTAAGCCAAAAATATCCAGAAAGGGGGTATTAATAAAATTTACAAATTAGATTCTAACAAACATTTGAAATCCATGAAATATTCTTGTGCTCGTAGAAGAATAAAAGGAACTATGAAACATTATTGTGCTTGTAGAAGAATAAAAGCAACCGTGAAAATTTAAAAAAAAATTGGGGCAAATAATTTCTTAACGGTTACTTTTACCATCCCTCTTGTGCTTGTAAAAGATTTTGGGGATCCATAAAAAACATTGAACTACTTTTTACTGGGCCTAGAGGAGAGGAAAGGCGTGGAATATTCCTGCGAATATTCACAGAATATTTGCAGGACGTGTCAGGCTGGGATGGCGTAGTAGAGAGAGAGAGAGAGAGAGAGAGAGAGAGAGAGAGAGAGAGAGAGAGAGAGAGAGAGAAAACGCGGGCCTGGCTTGAAGAGGGGGCGAGAAATAGAAGGGCGAGTAAATGAAGAGAAGGGGGGGGGGGGGGGGTCGCGAGAAATAGGTACGAGGACAAGGCAAGTTTTTTTAAAGGAACTTACTATAAATAGTAAGCACAAAAAAGACAAAAAATAGGCTTTTCAAAAAAAAATTCCAAAAAAAATAGTTAGGAGCAGTAAGAGACTTACTAAAAATGAAAAGTTTCTCGAAATAGCAAGTGCGAGTAAATGGCAAGTAATAGACTTTTTATTTTTAGAAATATTTTCAAAATAGTAGGTGCGAGAAATGGGCGAGTAATAGCCTGCTAAACAAAAAAAACACTAAAACTTCATTCTAAAGGCCGTGAAAATTTTTGCAAAGAAATACAACTTCAAGATGGAAAAAGGTGAAGTGCTTCTCTCTCACTTGTGAAAAAATTTCTAGAATTCTGGCTAGTTTGACCCACCTCCACTAATTTGGTCATAACCTCCTCAATATTGATCCAAATCACAAAATCTCAGTACTTCTAAAAAGCTAGCAACAAGCTCTACCAGCCTATAGGATCAAATCAATTATTGAAGGTGATTTGATAGGTCAAATTAGCAACAGAACAGGGCTGAAATTTTTGAAAGAAGAAAATTAGCAAAACTAGAGCTAGGAAACAAGATTTGTCATAACTTTTTGGATACTAATCCGAATGACCTACCATATAGATAAGATAAAAAATGATATGACTGAACTTCAAGAGTAGTGTTCTTGAAATATCTCTCGAGTCCAAATATCTTATATATTTTTACGACTTATCGCTCTTTCTAGTATGGTGCCTTCCAAAGCCTCCAACTCGAAGGTTTTGTCATTTCTTATCTTTGAGGTACTAATTTTTGTCATTGATTATAAACAACTAGCATGACAACAGAATTAATAAATAAATCCAACTAACTTGATCAAACTAGATATCTATTTCTCATATTAAATATTTTCCAAAAAGTTTTCATATTTCTTCAGGATTCCCCCCACTGCATCGACAAATTTGAAGATGAAATATGTTGTAAGTCTATAAAATATTTTTTGTATTGGCTACTTATAACTTTCACCAAGAATCAAAGTTTGGACCTCATGGAGCATAATTTCACAATATCAAAATTGTCATGTAGAGATGGATTGAATATTTGGAAGTCCAACATCCTTCAACTTTTTTATGAAATCTATTTTGGAGCAAAAATGTAGATTCCATTCTCAAATTTAGTTACCTATATTGAATACTACATCTAGAGCAAGTTATCCTCTAACTAGTATTGCAAGCAAATACATTAGATTACTCATAATAGATGTTGGTTGATATTGTTGGATGTGACATGGTTTATTTCTAGAAGGCATACATTTGAATCAAATTTTAATGTTGAGGAATATGTTATGCTGCTTCATACCTTCATTTCTACTAGTGAAATTTATATAGGACAAATTATGGGTTCGAGGGTCCTTGCCTAAGGACAGCGTCATGAAACCCATATAATCTATCTAGGATAGGAGGAAATATCACAATTGGATTGTAGAGAATGGGTCAATTATTCGGGGTTTGAATTTACCCACCAAAGTTCCAATACTAGAATGGAACTTCCCCTTTTGGACATGGTTCATGTTTGGGTTGTTTCACGTTGGAAGCCCTTGAGCTTTTATGGCATAATGCCCATCATGTTATGGAGCTTATAAGCTAAGGAGTATAAGTAAATTTGCCTTTGGATGCCATTCATGTGCTGGGTTCGTTGATGTTGGAAGCCCTTGAGCTTTTAGGGCATGATGCTCATCATGTTGCAAAGCTTGTGGTTTCAATGTAAAAGGAGAAACAAGGTAGATGAGATCTATAAAGATATAAGTTGCCAAGGTGTTTATCAAGTCCGTAGACTTTCTCCTTTTTTGAGATATTGTAAAACAACTAACATGCATGTGGCAAAGATTTGTTGGCTAAGTCTAAGGCATTCTTTGCTTGCAAAATGAATTTTTTCCATTGTAGCACTAATATTTTGGTTAGGCTTTATTAAACCACGCCAAGTCATCCTTTTCTAAGACTAAATTGCTATGATGTTACCAAAAAAAAAAATTGCTAAATGACTTGAAGAAGGAAAAACAAATACATGTGTCGTAAAGCAAAGGTTGTCATAGATCATTCGCTCACACTAGGAGTAGTAGTGTGGAGCGCTTGGGTTTGAATTTACTCACCAAAGTTCCAATACCTACCCAAGCCAAAGGTGGATACATGGGCCAAAGGTATGTTCAAGATGAGTCACAACTATGTTAACAACTCCATGCACTAAAAAACTACATAGAGATGCACTTTAAAAAACTTACATAATAGGCTTTAAGAATTGCAGCCACAAAAGAGCAAAAGATAGATACCATGCATTTGAAGCCTAGCTCATAAATTCCTCATAACTTATAGGTGGTAATCATATGATTATATTCATGGCTAACCCATTGGCTACAATCATTTGTTGTGATTCTAATTCTACATTGAACATGTCCATATTCTCCAGGATTTTGGTGCATCATATGTATTAAGTCGACATTAAAAAAAGTTCATCAATGTAACAATAAAATACTGAAAGATGGGTTTGTACATGGAGCTCCCTATCTCAAAATCTATCACTAGGGTCACTAGGGTGGTAATAACTTTGGGCTTCATCTTACACCAAGATGGCTTTGTAGATGCAAAAGATGCCATGTGAGACACCCCAAGCTCACTAGATTTGCCATGATGAGAAGTCTTGCACTCTACTAAGCTTACTGTTCACTGCTCTCATCTGGCACTTGTGAGATAATCCAGATTAGTCAAGTCTCCAGAAGCGAGGATGTCTTCTCTGCTTATTCCTTCCTCCTTTTCCATCTTCAGCCTCTCAAACATAACCTGCCACTCAAAGACCCAAAAACATATCAAATGGAAAAGTAATATACTAAAAAGCTATCAAACTGCAGTGAAGAGATGACTAGATGTTGAAGGTGCACGAGGAAGTGGAGCCAGATGGAAAGCTTACTTTGGTTGATAGTGGGCTCTAAGATGTAGACGTTCAGCACAGTCATGAAGAGTGAGCAGAAGAGATCTGGAATTGCCATTGCTCCGAGGGTGCCGGCTGAGCTCCAGGGATGAGCACTGCGTGAGTAGCCAACAGGATGGCCTCTCCCAAAAGCTGCTATGCGGTAAGTAGAGTGGGAAGATCCTGCTCTGAAGTAGCCATATTTGCTCACGTGTTGAGAGTGCACTGGGAAAGGATAGCTCCAGAGACGAAGCTCACCCCAGAGGCTCATTCCAAAGGTGGATGCAAAGCAGAAAAGATGGGTCAGCCGCAAATGGGTCGAATCACAGAGCTGGTGGCCATTGCTTCCACAAACAATGCCATCCTGGCATTTCTAAGATATGTGCTAAAAACAGACACACCACTAGACAAATTCTAGACACAAACTATGTAGTATATCAACATCAACCCACGAACTAGACACACAAATTCAGAGCTGCCAGAAGACTATTCGTTCTTAACTACAGCTACTCTGGAGTGAGCTAAAGAGCTAAAGATCATACAGAAACAAAAAACCATGGATCGGAGCAGTGAAACTATGGCTGGTGATCGGGAGTGCATAGAGAAATAGTATTGCTAAAAGTAAAACGTGAGAAAGAGAGAGAGAGAGAGAGAGAGAGAGAGAGAGAGAGAGAGAGAGAGAGAAAAGACGTGGCATTCTACTCTATTGCCAAGTGGCATAAGTACGTGTAGCCTTTTAATCCATCAGGCTGTGTTGTTGATTGAAGGCCAAATCAACCTTAATCCCTTCATTTCCATACGCCTAGGGGTAGCCTCTTGTAGTAGGACCTTCTGTCGTGGGAAGGCGGCTGCCCTTAATACCGAGACAAGGGTGGAAGGCCTTCAGTCTCTGCGGCCTCACCCCCTTATGTATTATGGAAGGTGCCGGGCAGAGGACATTTTGCCCGGTTCGTATTTTCAAGATTTTTAGGCTCCGACCTCCATTGCATAATGGGTACCTTTAACTTTTTTCGGATGAATTTTATGAAACATAATTAGCAATTGGATTTATTTTATCCACTCTTAAAGAGCCATGTGGCATTCCGCGGTCAAAGGTAGCGGACGTGACAAAACGTGACAGTGTGAGCAAGGGTGGGGTGCG
>MU834862.1:0-43583 GCA_029204225.1 Diphasiastrum complanatum
CCCCCCCCCCCTCCCCCCCCAAGGTAAACAAGAAAAGGGAAACGAGGAATTTCGGATACGGGGAATAGGGAATCGATAAATCATCATCTAATCTAGATACAATGGAAAGTTCAAAATTATGCATCATATATCGTATTACATAGCCACAAAAATGCAAGCAATGGACTTTACCAGGGGACAAAAGGTCAATACGAGAAGCAATTTGGCCGGACACCCCAACAAGATTCTGACCTACTTTGGATAGGTTTTCCGACAATTTTTAGGCCATTCTCATGTTAAAACCAGCCTCTCATTTAGGTATTTTTTCTTTAGTTTTTTTTTTAACATTTTTCTTAATATGCGTTGTGAGAAACAACTACTTCCCTGATGAGACACGTTTCCCATTGACCATTTCCCATGGTTGTTTCCCCAAGTTTACGGAAACATGGCATCCTGGGAAACGCGTTTCCCAGCCAAGAAGGGCTAGAAATGTGTCTCACCAATACCATGAGATAGATACAAAAATTTGATTTGATTCAAATAAAACCTTCACTCAATCAATGGGCAAGCAACAAATCTCTCTTATATTTGATCCTATGAATTATCCTAGTGTTTGAAGGCCTGATGGCTTATTTTTGTAGTGGCAGAGGAGTTTGGCATATTTGTAGTAGCAAAAGGCCCAAATTAGGGCTTGGGGTATGAAGGTGACTGTTGGGGTCCTGCTATCAAGGGGTGCCTTGGACATAAAGACCGGACCTAACCTGGATAGTAATCGAGTAGGACCATGGGAAGTCAGGTGACCACCTGCATGGGGTATTAGCATGTGTGTTGCATTCTAGTATGGGAACAGTGTACATGCACTGTGTTATTGCATGGGTCTTAGCCACTCTAAGTTAGGGGTGGGTACCTACATGCAATGGACATGCATGAGAGATTGGCAAGCTCTATTAGAGTGCTTCCAATTTCAAACCTTTCTGATTCCCTATAAGCACCTAGCATCAAACATAAACACAATGGAGCTGGCTGCGTCGTCTCCTCCCAGCCTTTACTGCCTAGATCACGATGAGGACGTGAATGCCTCTCTCTAGGCTCACTTATCTATGATCCTCAAGCACTCCTTAACCCTGACCCTTCCTATCGTCGACAAGGGCAATTCCACGCACAGTCGACGCTCACCACTCGGCAGTACTTTGACACATAAGCAAGCACGTAGGTCAACATGTGTCACTCATTCATTGGACCAAGTGTCTCAGTGAGCATATGACACGTGTCATGTTTGACCGGTCAACCCTGACATGTGTCACTCATTCACTGAACCAAATGTCCCAGTGAGCATATGACAAGTGTCAGTTGACCAGTCGACCCTCTCGTACAAAATAGGTGGTCAGTCCATCCACTCCTAATTAATGAACCCCAGTATCCCATACCAAAGCTCAGCATGCGACTCAGAGGCACAGTAACACAAATAACCATTTTATTTACATTTCTTTTACAAGTGCCACCATAGGCCGCTGACTTAGCCATTTCACTTTCTTACAAAAGTACATTTTGTAAGTAAAAACAATAAACAACTGGGACAGGAAGTAAAAGTTGTAACATACCTTCTATTGATTGAGTTTGCTTATAACAGTAGTAAGCATTCAGCTATTAGACATAGCATGTTTATGCTTATGTACGGCTTTCAACCAAGATCTCCGATAACGGTTGAAATTGAGACGATCAAAGTTCGAAAAATGGCCAATTTCTTGCAGGAAATGCAAGAGATGCTACAGTTAGCACGTGAAAATGTACAAAGTGCCCAAGATCGGGTCGGACATTTGGCTAATCTGAAAAGATTGCCTCGAGAGTTTCAAGTTGGAGATTGGGTTATATCTTAGAATTCTAAAAGATTCTAAGGTAATGTGTATTGGGAAGCATTACGAATTGTCTGCTTGTTACAGTGGACTATATAAAATCTTGAAAAAGATTGGATCTTTAGCTTACCAGTTAGATTTACCAAACGAGATCAAGACTTATCATTTGTTCCATGTTGGTCGTCTGAAGATGAGTTTACACGAGGGGGATCTTGGTTTTGGTAAAGTTCTAGATTCTTTCAAAGACTTGTCTGAAAGAATTCCTTTGGAGCCCGAGGAGTTTCTCTGACTTTTAGTTATGAGGTCAGAACTAAAATAAGGGGGGAAGTATGTCATGGCCCAAGAATCAAAGGCTTTCCTGAAGTCCACAAAACAACAGTAAACCCTCTCTCTCCTGTGCTTAGCCTCCTCAATCAAGGCTTGCAATGTGAAGATGTGATCTGCCGTAGAATAATGTGCTCGGAAACCAGCCTGACCCATGGCATGTAGTCTCCTAGTCTCCGCTTCTGAGCTCACAACAGATTGCAATTTAGTACCATATAATTTCGCCAGGACATGTCCAATCATGATGGTGCGGTAGTTACTCGGAATCATGGGGTCACCATTCTTATGGATGGGGTGGATAATGTTAGTGCACCAGGAGGATGGGAAACCAGAGACAACTGCAGAGTTAAGAAGGGTGACTATAGTGGGGGTGAGTAAGTCGGAGGCATGGGTAAGGAGTTCAGATTCAAGGTCTTCGATATCTCTGGCCTTGTGGGACTTCATCTTCTTAATGGCTGCAAGTACCATGTCAGATGTGAAAAAGGAGAAGTCAGGTGGCCGTGGAGATATGGCGATAGGCGAGTCGGTAGGGACCGTGTACAGGCTAGTAGCATAATCAGTCCATATGCGGAGGTCCTCCAAGAGAGGTGGTGGAGAGCGAGGAATGAACTTGCGCTAGAAAGCTCCCGAAGAAGAGCTGAAAAGAAGGTCAAAGAGACGTTTCCCTTCAGAATCATCATGGGAACGTTTCTTATGGCGGAGAGCACGATGGTAGGAACGTCAGATGTGGGGCATGGATGCGTGAGTGGGTTACTGACTAATGGAGAGAGCGGCACTCAGTATCGTACCAAGGAGGGTGTAGTGGTTGAGGTGTGCGTCGGGTCTTTCTGGGGTGGGGTTTTGTGGGGAGGGTTAATGATGCGGCCGTGTGGAGAGAGGTGGTGAGGAAATCAGCCTGGCTGTCGACTGGACTGTCATGAGGAAAGGAGTGTAAAAGTGAAGCTAAGGACTGTCGGTATAGCGGCATGTAAGTGGGATCAAATGTGTACGTGGGTGCTCGGGTAAGCGTGGGTAGTGTAGATGGATGAGTGGGTGGAAGGTGGCCGATATCGAAGGAGAGAAATGAGTGATCAGAAAGGGTGGTGGGGAAAATGTGGAAGTCAGAAACTATGGGTACAAAGGATGGTGACCCCATGAGATAGTCAACGACACTATGTCCTCCACTGTGAGGGTGGCATGTATAACTGTCTGAATGTGGCCAGCAGGGTAAGCCATTATAAATGGCTAGCTCATGTGCCTCTTCAAACTGCAATAAGTGCTCACCATATGAAGTAGTAGGTCCAAAACTATCCGCGGAGGTCCTGGTAACTCCAAGCATATCACTGTCCAAGGCACGAACACGTAGCTGATCAGTGGTGTCGAAGAACTCTATCTGTCGCGAAGATGTCCGGGCATTAAAATCCCCCGTGAGGAGAATATGCCCCCGCTCTAAAAATCTGATAATATCTGGTGAGAGGTCTTGATATGGAGATCCAATACCCTCAACAAAAGACGAGGACTCTGGTGGAAAGTAACATGCTGCAATAAAAAGATCTCTATCCAAGCCAATATTTTTTACCCACGATGTGAGTCCAGGTGTAGTGGGCCTGCTCGTCATGTCGGATGAAGTCAATACTCGAGAGAAGAGCTTCCCTGTACAAGCAGGCGACCCCACCTGAACCACGTCCACTAGCAGATCTAGTCTCTCGTCGAAATACTGAATCCCATCTATATCCAGGAAAAGAAGGAAGTCCTCGCTCTGGGCTCTCGTGTGTCTCCATGAAGAATAATATATCCCTGCCTGTAATGAAATCAACAAGGTCCCCTACCGTAGAAGATGAGTGTATGCCAGCACAGTTCCACACTCCAATCCAAAGGTGGTGTGGATGGGGCCCCGGGGTGCTCCCACCCCCGGGCACCCCAAATCCCTAGCGCTGGGATCTGCTAGGTGCACTATCAAGAAAGCGCACTCGCCCATCTCGGTAAATGACTCGTCTGCCAGACTCACGGGCTGCCTGAAGGCCTTACGCCTCTCCTCTACCTGGATATATGTGAGGTCGTCATCCATATAGATAGTGGTGCCACAAAGCTTAGCTCTGCACCGCAAAGCATCTCGGCGACTCTCTAGAGAAGTGAAATGGATATTGAGTGTAGCGGCATCTCTGGTGGTCCTTCAAGGTGTATCTAGCCCATCTGTCATATGTCCTAGAGTGGTCTCGAGAAATCTCGTGGCTTCGGCAATGGCATCCTGTGTGTCTGGTATCCCACGAACCCTGATGTTGTGGGCCTTTTGCTCCCTTGCTTGACCTCTCTTCCGAAATGGTGGCTGAGATGACAGAGGAGATGGGGGCGCTAGGTTTGGTGCCTTTCTGCAAGACTGCTGCCCATGAATCTTTATGCTGCTCTATTTTACTCTCAAGCTCCTTTATCTTGGTGGTGGCCGCAACCTGCTTAGTGTTGATCACCTGCTTCAACGAAGCGACTTTGAACTGCAACACATTTTTTTCCTTGAGTAAGGAGGCCACTATTCCTTCAGTTGTGATAGTTCATGTTTCAAAAGCTGGGAATCGGCTTTCATTTGGGGGATGGTGTTGGCTTCAGCGAGGAGGGAGGAGATGTCTGTTTCGGCGAGGAGGGTGCTGCACTCAGCGAGGTGTGTTTTTGCCAGCGATGGAGGTGCTGGTTTCCGCGAGGGGGTGAGAGGAGATAGTGGTCCGACGTGGAGGGGGAGCAGATGTGGCGCGAGGGACAGCAGATCCGCGTGGAGCCATCTCCACGAGAGAGAGAGAGAGAGAGAGAGAGAGAGAGAGAGAGAGAGAGAGAGAGAGAGAGAGAGAGAGTTTTTTTTTTTGCCCTTGAGCAAAGGGAGCCTTGGCTTTGAGTCTCTGAAGAACGGTCAGAAACAGAAAAGTAAGAGAAATGGAATAGGGAGCAGAGAAAATGGTAGGGAGAGTGCAAGCAAGAAAACAAATCTTGAAATGGGTGTAAGAATTAGATATCAGCAGGCAAGAAAAGTGCCCAACTAGATGCCAATGCAATTGATAGTTGGTTCCTTGATGCAGTCCATCCGTGCTGAAGTCCTGTTGTGCCCGTTAAGCATGAAGGTGCAGAAGTCTATCAAAGAAAAAGGACAGTCGGGTAAAGCCTCATTCGGTAATGCAACAAGTGCTTGTGCATCCGCCTTTGTCTGTTTTGTAGCTGCTCAATCGCTCTGCAGGTGCTCTTCAACATTGCGTTTCAGATTTGCATTTCTTCAAGGGCCAGCGATGTGGAGTGGGAATGCGTTACAGGTGCTCTTCAAGGGCCAGACTCCAGCTCCAGAGAGAGAGAGAGAGAGAGAGAGAGAGAGAGAGAGAGAGAGAGAGTGCCTCTTTAAGAAAGGCACATAAAAGACCAAGTAAGTACACATCAAGTATGATAAATACCAAAAGGAGCAGATAAATGTCTTGCAATAAACAAACAATCATAGATAAAGAAAAAGGGTTAACTAGCCAAACTAAAATAGATCCCTACTATGCTCTCATGATATGTAGATCTGAGAGATGATACATTGGATGCAGTATAAATATAACTGTACAACAAACAAGCAAGTAAAAATTGTCTGATAGATCATGCCATAGAGGACCTTGGCCGAAGAAGTCAAGGATAGATGATGCTGCAGGTGCAAAAGAGGACCTGGTCGTATGAGCCCTAGATCTGTGAAGTCTTATGGTGGGCATGAACCTTGGTATTGAAGCAATACGCTGTCATCGGTCTCGGTGAAGGACTCGAGAAAGGGATATTTGACTCGTCCTCTGACAGCGTCACAACCTCAAGATTTGCTCTGGAACGCCTCCTTAAGAAAAAGGAGGTGATCTGGGTCTAGGAGTCCTGATGTCCACATTGACCTCAATGGCATATGTCTCTACAGAGTAGGAACATCTCATGCAACATTAGTGCCACACATGGAGGGTTTGCATGTGAAGTAAGTGAATGCAATGTGATTGGAGACGAAAAACACAATAATAGTGTGCCCTGGAAATGCGCTGGAAGTGCCTTGTCTCCACATATAACTGGTGTGAAGAAACTCGGAATTTGTCCCATAAAGGCATATAAGATGAAGTACACATCAAGTGTGTATAATGAAAACTTTGGGAGCGTAAAATATGTCTGAAACTATTAGTGAGGACATAAAAACTAGAACTAAGGGAAAAACTGAAATAAAGACGTATAGACACATGTAGAAAAGTAATGACGCTGAAACATCATTAGATTCTGCCAATGAAAGAGGTGATATGGGCATTTTAAGGAAGTATATTCGGAGTGGATTGTCGTCATCGTCGACGTGGATGTTGAGTATGTGCTCTCAAACTGTGTTGAGTGGCTCTAACTGTTGTATGATTTTGTACTCGGTGTCTTTTGATCTCTATGCTGGTCTCGAGTAGGAATAACAACCTCATCATTAGAGTTGAAATCATCACGAGAACTTCTCCTAGAGAAGAAAGAGCTGATCTGGAGCTGTGAGGTATGACTTTGCTCTACATGAGATAGACTGCATCGAAGTAGCAACATCTCACAAATCATGAGAGCACGTAGCGTGGATCGACATATGTAATGACATCGTGATGTGACTGGAGATTCTCTTAAGAGGCAAAAGAATCTCCCTCTGATCTCATAATATATGGGGCATAAGAAAGAAAGTGATCCTCAGTCACCTCACCAAGAGTACAAAACTGGCGAAACCTCTCTGCTTGGGGGATCCCTTGGAAACGCCCCCATCTCAGTTGCAAGTTGGTGAGGAGGCATGGAGGGCAGGCAGGCAGTGCTGCCACGTCAACAGCAAGGGGAGATGAGGTGATGGGGGGCTGGCCGATAGGGCTAGGCCCCTTTTTTTTTGGTGCCATATCGGGAGAGGAGGCAGCAGCGAGAGAGAGAGAGAGAGAGAGAGAGAGAGAGAGAGAGAGAGAGAGAGATTGCTTTATTAATGTCTGAATCTTGTTTATAATGTTAGATGGTTAAATTTAAGTTTGAATCATGTTTATATCAAATTTTGAATGTTGTTTGTGTATGGGTTTGAATTTTGACAGATTTAGCCAATTATTGTGTGCACTTGAGTCAACAAGAAAAGTAGGAGATCTCCTACTATGAAGGACTTCTATAGAGCCTCTTACAAAAAGCTTAAGAGAGGAAACCCATTGTTCAGCTTTTACTTCCTCTCATGAATAAATATTTCTGTAAAACCGAATTTCTTCTAGGACTTTTAGCATCTAATTACATAAACTAATCAAGCTAGAAGATTTAGTGATTAGTTTTTTGCTGCTAGCCTTCTGATTTGCGTAATTCTTGTACAAAGCCTTTAATTTTTTGGTGGAGGATCTATTATGACAATTCATGTGAACCCATTTGTATTTTTAGCGAAGATACTTGCAATATATTGAGATATTTGCTAATTCAGGATATTCTGTAGTTGTTTGTTGAAATGCCACATATTGTTAACATACATTTGTTGGCCTCATAATTCTTCAAATAGTTGTCATTTATATTAAGTATATAGTAGTTTTCTCAATTTTATGGGTTTTCCCATCTTTGTACAGTAGACGGGCCTTTTTAACTGCAATGAAGTGTTTATATAGCTTCATAAAATTTAGCTACAAATTGAAAAATTCAAACTCTTTCAGACATTAATGGTTGTCCTTGATATTTCAGCTTTTAGTATGTTGACTATGTTCCAACTTCCAAGGCATCGAGAGGAATTCCAAAAAGTTGGGAGTTAAGAACGCTGCTTTATTTATGTTTCTTGTATGCTTCCTATTTCTTTGGAATTTATGTTTGCTATTTAAAATCTATAGCAATTGTTCAAGTTTCTTAGCTTTTCTGCGTTTGGTCTGGTTTACTGATTCTTAAGGGTTCTTGCTAGTTTTCAGAGCATCTCAATGAGATGAGGACTGCAGAAGTATCCAGGAGCAATAATTCTTCATAACCCATGGAAGATGTTACAAAATTCTGTGAGTACTGCTGATACACTTGTTTTCTATAGTTCCTAGAGCAATTTGTAGTTTGGTTAGGGAAGGAGTTTTGTTTTCTATGGATGGCTATTTAACTTCAGTTTCAAGGCTGCACATAATGAGTTTCTACTATCTTTTATTACTGGAAATCCACACTATTATTATGCTGTAGGATATTCACTTGTCAGATAAGCATGCTTGTGCCTCTTCCTGAAATCTACATCCATTTCTTTAACACACTGGTTTTAGTCAGTCCAAAATGCAATAACATGCTTGTTTTTTTAATGAAGACATTTTAATGCATGTTTCCAGTAATTTTATTTTGCATTACCTATAAAAAAGCTTTCAAATTTTTTTGCTGACATACATTTTATTCTCAAATCATCAGATTTTAAGATTGCAAGTTCCAAGAAAAGAACATAACTTTTATTCTCTTTTTATGAAAACATGTCTACTTGATTGAGTGCAGCATTTGCATAAGAGAAACTTAAAACTTTGATCATGTTCTCGTTGGTCTTCTTAATGTCCTGCATGTAACATGGTGTCTGCTGCCAAACTTTAGATTACTTATCAGCATATTTGTAGCACCTCATTCTCAGTTTCCTTGTAACCCTACTTCTTTATGAAGCATGAGCAAGATTCAATTGAAGTAGCAAATTATGAGTGTAGAACACAATTCTAACTACCACTAGATCTAATTCAGTTGATTCCCATCTGTCATTCACTAATTGTTAAGTCAAAGTATCCTTAACTCATTGGGTAAAAAAATCTGATCCAAAATCATGTTGATTTATGCTTTGTGTTCAGGGTGCTTCCTGCTTCACAGATAATGCCGAAAAAAGACGGTTCACCCGAACTAGTGCAAAATGACCCAAAAGCTCAAATTCTTAGGGCGACTGGCGACCAAATCACTATAAACCCTTCTGGAAATGGTTTTAATGGGTCTGTCCGAAAGCTTACCAGGTCCCGATCCATTCCATCTGATTTTCATGGAGAGAATGCGACGCCTGTTTTCCCTGGTCCTCTTCTTCCTACTGTGAGAAGATTAAATAGTACTCCTAAAACGGTATGCACACAATCTGATGACCCTGATATTTCTAGAGAAGCTGAAAGTAACAGGAAAAATTCTTGTAGTGAAGCAGAGGCAAGCACAGGAACAAATATAATCGGGAAAACTTACCACTCAAATAATACCTCAGAAAAGAAGGTTGAGGTTCAGACTCTGCAACTTGGAGATAAGAAGAGCATAACCCAAGCTGAGAAAGCTTTGCTTGATGGGAAATCTGTGGGAAACTTGAAGACTTCTGATGAAAAAAGCTCTCGCATCACTGGTGGCAATGACAATCTAACCCCCGTCGCTGCTAGATTCGATAAAGTTCATGTTAAATCGAGAAGTCATGAACATGTAGACATTCCTGAAATATTGGAAGCTACCAAGAATGTAGCTACGTTTTCAGGGAAAGATTCAGGAGCAGGCGATGAGGCATCCAACAAAAGTTTGTCTGTAAATGTTCGGGAAGTACATCTTTATGAAAAAGGAAAGCCAAAGGAGGCAGGGCTCAAGTCTAGCTATTCTGGTGATGCAGATGTACTCCGAAAAGCTAGACAATCGTGGAAGCTAAGGCCTAGACCAGATATTAATGGGGGCGATCAACTAGCTGCGCGTCCTAGAAATTCTTCAAAGACCGAGTTGTTGGATTCTGGACAAAAGTTTTCAAATGGGTCGGTTGGGCATTTTCCCTCTAATCGCCATACTAAATCGCCACCAAAAATTTCAATCCCTATACCCCACTTGCCAGAAAAGAGGGAAGATATCACTGATCTTGCTACCGAGCCACCTATTTTTTGTAAACAAAATTCCTATAAAACCACTTTGGAATTTCGAGAAAGCATGGAAGATAAGAGAATTGTTGATGTCAAGTCAAGTGAAGTCCGAGGTCAACTGTCCTCACAGGCAGGTTTTGATGGAGAAAAAACGTCCTATTTGAAGTCAAAATATTTTGGTCAAATTTCTTTGCTTTCAATGCTGCAAGCATTTTTTAAGACAAAGCACTGTTCTCTGTCGTGTGTCACGATCAATCTTCTGGTAAATTTCTGAACATTTTGCAATTATAATAGTTTATCCTGACTCTTGAGTTTTCTACTTTTGGCATTTTGACCTGTTTAGAAATAGATGTGATTATTGTCTTTTTGCAAGCTAGTGCAAGGTTTATTCACTATGTTCATAATCAAAGTGAGATTGGTTCCTTAAATCAGTTATGTAGTAGCGTATTGACTATCCTCTAGGGAAGGGTACAATGTGATGTTTTGTGAGATTTCACACTCCTCATTTCGTATCTGTGGTTAAGTTCCTTAAAAGTGTATTTCATGTATGTTATCTAGCATTAAATTTATAGGTTATGTGCATTGATTTAAGTCTGTATGGTTATTTGTGCATTGAAGGCAGAAACCGATGGTCCATTGTGTATATAAGACAAAAACTTACTCATAAAGATGCCAGCTGTTGATAACCTAGTGTTTTGCGTCTTTCTGTTTGCAGCTTCTGACGATTTGTATGCTGGCTTTCCTTTATGCACTTGCGATGCACGAGCAAGTGATACATTTGGAGGTGAGTACAAGTAAAGACAGTTACTATTCATTTGCATTTTTGCTGTTAAGGCATGTCTATCTCTTTCAGTTCTCCCTCACCAGACTATCAAATCTACGTGTATTGTTCGGTGAATTACTTTTATCATCAAAAAAATAAAAAAATAAAAAATCTCAATATGTGATTCTCATAATCTGTATGTCTCTATCATTTGTTGGCCAGTATTGGCAATACAAATGCGTAGACACTCTATGTGTCTCAATGATAGTGCAGAAAATGATCAGTAACTTGAAGGTGATAATAACTAAGATGTTCTTTTCTGTAGTCTTACTTTTCCTGCATAAATTCTGTAGATTTTGGTGGATTTTTTCAGGAAGAAGTTATAAAACTCCAGGAGAAAGTCAGAACATGCAGTATGTGGGATATTGTTAGCGAGGGACGACCTTGTGAAGCTGAGCCACAAATGCCAATAGAAGACTCGGTAGATAGAGGCCTTCGCAAATTTGTTCTCCTTTTATCAATCTTTTGCCTTTCTGTGCCCTTCTTGTTTTATAGGTTTGTAGACCAACTTCCAAAGTTGGCTGTTAAACCAAAAGACAAAAGTTCAGAAGAGGAAGTTCCATTGAGCAAACGTATTGCGTATCGGGTGGATGTTCTATTTTCCACATATGCGTTTGTCAAGCCTGCAGCTCTTCTGCTTGCAACATTATTACTTATTATGGTTGGAGGAATTGCCCTCTTTTCTGTAAGTGATGATAGTCTCTGGGATGCCCTGTGGCAAGCCTGGACTTACGTGGCAGATTCAGGAAATCATGCAGACAGCGTTGGTCTGGGACCTCGCGTAGTATCTGTTTGCATTAGCTTGGGTGGCTTGCTCATCTTTGCTCTCATGTTAGGGCTTGTTTCAGATGCTATTTCAGAGAAAGTTGATTCCCTCCGCAAAGGCAAGAGTGAAGTGATTGAAAGCAATCACACTTTAATATTGGGTTGGAGTGACAAACTGGTAATTCTTTTCTAACTTCGTATTCAAGATGGAGTATTGTACCAGATAATAATGTTCAATTCTGGAATGAAGGTTTCCGGTTCTCTATGTATACTTGCTCTTTTTGACTGCACGAGGTGTATTTGTTACTCTTGCTCTTAGTTTTCTCTTGGACATTACAACGTAGCTGTCAACATCTATTCTCTTTGTGCTGTGACGTGTTACATCAGATTCAGCTCTCAATTTGTGCATGTCTTATCTTGTGTGACTTCTACTTTCTTTGTCCAGGGGTCTCTTTTAAAGCAGCTGGCTGTTGCCAATCAAAGCTTGGGTGGAAGCGTTGTTGTTGTCCTTGCTGAACGTGACAAAGAGGAAATGGAACTTGACATTGCCAAATTGGAGTTTGATTTCATGGGGACCTCTGTTATCTGCAGGAGTGGCAGTCCTCTAATTATGGCAGATCTCAAGAAGGTGAGTTTTGAAAATGCGTTGTCACGTTCATATACCAGTGCAAATATTCTCTAGACAAATAGCCTTGGTTTTGATTTTTTGTTGACGACAATAAACTTGTAGTGTTCTGCATTCATATACCTGTGCAAATTTTCTTTTGTTGCAGTGTTCCGCTTTAAATGATATTTCGTGCCCTGCTCAGCCCTTTCAGCCCACCTTGTCTTCTTTTTCTTGTGCATTGCTTTATATATATCTTCTCTATTTGCCTCGTTTCACTCAGCTGTCTTTTCTAGAGTAATTGAGAAGTAATAATATCATGCCTGACCCCAACTTTCAATGCAATGGAGAAAGCAAAGAGGTTGATATTCGCAGTAATGTCATCTCCCTCATAACTGGCTTGTATCCTTTCCCACGAATTCAGAATTGCAGATTGCACAAAGCTTGGATGGATTTTAATGTTGGAAACATTCTGGGGTAAGGCTGAGAAGGGTAAAGTAATGGTAGATAAAGCACTCTTAATGTTTTCAGCAAAAAAAAAACTTTATTTTGGGTAAAGCACAATTTTAAACATTCATCCATAAGCTTCATGACTGCAAAGCTTTTGGCAGTACTCCATAAAGTAAGCAAACTTTACTGTGTGAAATACAGTAACAGGATTAAAGAAAGCGTGGTATAGTAACACAAGTAAATGTTTTGCTTGAAAAAACCTTGAGAAGATTTTTTGGAGGTCTTCCACCTGCAACAAAAAACGAATTTTAAAAGAATCTTTTTTGTTTTCTACTTTCCTAATTTCTGCTTTTTACACAGCTAAGTAAGAACACTGATTTCTTTTCAGAAACCAGGTGGTTGCAACACCATTTGATTTGATGGTGGCTGCCTAAAAATCCGCAGCCAAGTATGCTGAGCCTTCCCCATGCGCTGTTGAAAGTGCCCTCCCACCGTGCCTGCATAAAGTCTCTCTCTCTCTCTCTCTCTCTCTCTGGCCTGATCTGCGCCCTCCTCTTTTGCTCGGGTTCGGGCTCTACCAGGATAGGCTGTTGTAGCAGATGTGCGCCCTCCTCTTCTACTCGGGCTCGGGCTGGAATTCGGGAGGAGGCCCGATGGCCTGAAGTAAAGGAAATCGGGGGGTGGGGATTAGAAAGTTATTACTTTCTAAATTTTTATTGCATTGGGGGGGGGGGGGGGTGGGGGGCTGTGGGGGTGCTAGTTGTAGGTTAGGTTCTTTGTTATTTTATTTTTTTGCTAAAACTTATTGTGGGGCTTTGTGCAGTTATTGGTTTGTAAAACTTTAAGGGCAGTTTGGCAATTAGTTAGACATTGGTTGGTTTTGCACAGGGTTATCATTTTGTTAATTTGCCTACACAATTCCAAGTTTATTGGTATAATTTTCAAAGCACAATAACAGAATTTTTATAAACATTGCTTTTACATAAACAGTTATACCTGGAATAATCTTATAATTAACGAATTTTTTATTTATTTTATTGTATTTTATTTTATTTTTTCCGTTTTTTTCCTAGGCAAATGGCAATTGATGAAGTTCCTGCTATGGGGGACGATTTTCTTGTTCCACTGGAAATTCGCCCAGTTTCACCCGATGGGGGTGACCCACTTGACTCAAACTCATTGCTTCACACCTTAAGCAAGGCGGTCTTGGAACTTCATCAAAGTAACAAACAAAGGGATAATCAAATGCAGAACTTGTTTAACCAATTGTAAATACTTAATTCACACAACTTGGGCTATCAACTGGATGTTTTCACCGGTGAAAAAAAGTTTATAGATCGATTAAATGGAGCAAAGTACTTCACGAAAATTGATCTTCATACTAGATATCATCAAATTAGGATACATCCGGATCTTAGTTGCCCATTCCGGAACGGGTCCTTGAAAAAAACAAAGAAAAACGTATTTTTTTACAAAGGGTAATCTGTTAATTATCACTTCTGTAAAATAGAGGAACTGCTACGTAGTGCTCATTTCCACAACACGATTATTTCTTTGCAACTGCACTACAAAGAAAAAAGAAAATGTTGTTTTGTTTTCAAAAGGTATTCTCCCTATTTGACAATAGTTTGATCAAAAAAAGTTGTTACGACTGCCAAGGAAAGTTTTCTTCCTCATTCCCCCTAATACAGAGAGGCACCGCTATTTTCTCATCGTCACTGTTGTGCCTCTCTTTGGCTCTAGTTTCAATAGATTTATATTATGTTCACACATATCTTAAGCAACAACCCAACAACATGTACTTCACCCTCTTCTCATCAATGAGCCAACATAAAGCAACTGATGCTCTAATCTAGTACCTTCCCACAACCCCAGATGCTGAAGCTAAGCTTCAAGATGCATTTGCCAGAAGATGATGGCACACCAACATCCTTTGGATAAGCCAAAACTCAAAAGCTACACAGGAGAGGTCAGAAATCGAGTGACTATCAAAGACAGAAATGCTAGGAGAAGCAAAAGCCTTCTGTAAGACAACTCCTGATTAACAAAACCATAGTATATGGATCGGAAACAAGAGTGTCTAAAACTCGTGCCCATCGGTTCTATCTTTGAGAGAGAGAGAGAGAGAGAGAGAGAGAGAGAGAGAGAGAGAGAGAGAGAGACACACACACACACATGTTAGAAATAAATGACTATGCTGAAGTTATTCCATAGGTTACTTTGACCCCACGAGATTTGTGTAACCATGGGTATTTAGTTATTTAGGCCATCTTAAGTTTGTCTTAAGTTCAGTTGGTCATGTACTGACTCGTGGGTCCTTAGGGGTCTAATTTTGTTTAGGGGCCCTATCTTGACTTTTGGGGGTGCCCTACATTTAGTAAGTGGTTAACCTTAGGGTTTGGTGGCATTTGGCCACATCTAGGTAGAGTACTTAGATGCTCATTGTGTATTCCATTTTAGATAGTTTGGCTAAGCATTGTTCTCCATTGCTTGTGTTGCTGTTTTCTGTCTCTCTCTCTTGTTTCTTGTGGAGATTGATTGATAACTAGATCTTGGTGACTTGACTCTTGCTTTCTTACATGGTATCAGAGCTACCGGATCTGCAGCAAGCTTGTATGTTGGCGCCCTACCAAAAGAGGAGCTTCTCTGCTTTTTGTTTTGAAATTTCAGCATCCTGCTGATCTTTCCAAGTGGAGTTTGGATCAGATTTTGGGTCTCTTTTCATGTTGAAGGAGGGCGCGAGGAGCAATTTGTGGCACCCAAAAATCAGAATCTCAGATCTGATTTTTATGCAACTAGTTTTCAGGAAGTTTTGTTTGGGGGGGAGGGCGCCCAAAAATCTGCTATTGATTTTTGGTTGTGGTGTCTCCTTATCTTGCTGTTTTTGTTTTCAGGTTTGCATTTGTGTAGGAGGGTGCCTAAAATTCAGCAAACCCTATTTTAGTTTAGGGCAAAGTTGTGGTTGGAAAATTGCAGATTTTCAGCAAGCAGTAGGGTGCCTTCAACAACCCTATTGGAGTGGGTGTTGATCACACTATTTGGCCTCCTAATTAGGTTTCGGTGTAGGCTTCAATCGAAACTAACCTAATTTTCAAGATGGTTTTTTTGTGCAGAAAGACAACTATCTTTCCATTATCCTTAGGGCACTTTGGTTGCAGATTGAAAGACATCTTGTGCTCCTACTTTCAGCGCTTTGTTTGCTGCAAATTTTTGATTAGATCTGGTTGTGGAAAGGCTCTCTTTCCTATCTACTACAAGCTGAAATTCTGTTGGAGGTAATGGCTAAAGAATCGGAAGCTATCGGTTCTTTATTTAGTGAAAATCGGTTGGATGGCACAAACTACTCACTTGTGGAGTTACATGATAAAGAATCTTCTTATAGCGAAAGGGCTGTGGGATTCCATCTTCGGAAGAACAAAAGAAGTGGGATAGAAGGGATGCACAAGCACATTCTATGGTTGCTCTTGCTGTGAAAAGATCTATCTTACCTCATATTAGGTCTTGTAAGACATCTGAAAGTGCGTGGGATACACTTTATATTATGCATAGAGTCAAAAATCCAGCAAGAGTGGTGGATCTCAGAAATCAACTTTCTTTGTTGAAGATGCAAGAAGGGGATCAAGTGACCAATCACTTGACGAAGATCAAGGATCTTTGTGAGGAGCTTCTCAATATTGATAAGATAATTGAGGATGCTCAATTTGTTTCCATTACTCTCAACTCATTACCTTCATCTTATCTTCCATTTGTTTCGTCTTTGAGTATCTCTCTTAGGGGACAACAACTCTCCTTTGATGAACTTGTTGGGCTGCTTCTTCAAGAGGAGCAAACGAGGCAAAATTTTGCGGGTGACACTCAACAAGATCAAGCTTTCTTCACGAAAACACTCAAAAGAAGAAAGGGAAGTGCCATTACTTCATCAAGGATTGTAAGAAGAAGCTTGCGAAAGAGGAGAGTAAAGGAATTGATACTAGTGCTTCACTTGCTACTTTGGAGCAAGAGCTTGAAGCTAGTGGTGATCTCTTCAACCAAGACTATGCTTTTGTGTCTAATATTGCTTCTACTAGTACTTCTACATCTATGAGGAATTTAGGTTCTGTTTTGCAAGTTGTTGATTTTCAGCCCATTGAATTTAAGAATACGTTCGGTGCATTTCTTCGAGAAAAGGGAATTCTATATCAAATGACAACTCCCTATACGCCTCAACAAAATGGTGTTGCCGAGCGAAAGAATCGCACACTTATGGAGATGGCCCGTTGCATGCTCAAAGCAAAGGGGCTGCCTCACAAGTTTTGGGCTGAAGCGGTTATAACGACAACATACATAAGCAATCGTTGTCCTACTTAAGCATTGAAAGTATTAACTCCTTATGAAGTTTGGTATGGGAAGAAGCCTTCGATCTCTCACTTTTGCATTTTTGGTTGTGCGGCTTATGCTTTTGTTCCGGATAAACTTCGTACAAAGCTTGAGGATAAAGGAGTTAAATGCATTTTTGCTGGCTATAGTAGTGAAATCAAAGGCTATACTAACAAGATTATTGTTAGTCGTGATGTGCATTTTGATGAAAAGAATTCATTAGATGTTGCCCCAACTCATATCTTGAAGGGGGACAGCCCACATAGTGTGAATGTTGAAGTTTTTCCAAATTTGGTACCATCTTCTATTGCTGGAGAGAAGGGGCAGCAATCAACCAGTTTCGAACTGCCCAACACCTCATCAAGTTTAGAGCCTAATGTTCATCAAGAACCACCCATTGTTGCTCAAAATCAGCCTGTAAGAATTGTTGGACAACAAGGACCAGTTTTGGAAGATCTTGGACAGCAAAGTGTGGTGTCGGAGGATCTTGGACAACAAATTGTAAGAAGAGACATGGCTGTTGGACATCCCAAAACAGTCCCACGGTGGCTGTTGTCGACTTTGCGGGACAACAAGGCAAGTTCATTCTATGATGGAAAGACATGTGCCTCTACAAAATCAGTGGACTATGCTGATTTTTCAGATTTTGCTCTTACATCTCATGGAGATATTGCGGAAGAACCTGATTTTTATGAGCAGGCCAAGGGAGTAAAATGTTGGGAGGATGCGATGCAAGATGAGTATGACTCACTTGTGAAGAACCGGATTTGGGTTCTTGTTGATCTTCCTCATGGGAAGAAGGCAATTGGTTCTGAATGGGTATACAAAATCAAGTATAAGGTAGATGCTACCATTGAAAGGTACAAGGCAAGGCTCGTTGCCAAAGGCTATGCTCAGCAAAAGGGGATTGATTATGAGGAGACTTTTTCTCTTACTGCTCGGATGACTACCATGAGGGTAGTAACCTCTTTGGCTGCCCATTTTGGTTGGCGTTTGCGGCAACTTGACATAAAGACAAGATTCCTCAATGATGATCTCAATGAGGAAGTGTACCTTCAACAACCTGCCGGTTTTTTGGTTGAAGGCCAAGAAGATAAAATTTGTCTTCTCAAGAAGGCACTTTATGGACTGAAGCAAGCTCCGAGGATGTGGTATCAAAAGATACATGCCTATTTTTGTGATCGTGGGTTTACTAATAGTCCTAGCGAATCTACTCTTTATGTCAAGCATACTTCAGATTATATCATCATTATTTTGCTTTATGTTGATGATATTATTATTACGGGAAGTAATGAGCAGCAGATTGATGCCGTAATACTTGATCTTGGTATGGTTTTTTAAACCTCAGATTTAGGCCTATTGCATTTTTATCTTGGTCTTGAATTTGTACAAGAAGGGGCTGGAATTTTCACTACATTGGGCAGATTTTGAAGCAGTTCAAGATGGAAGATTGCAAGCCGGTTGCTACACCTATTGAGACAGGCCTGAAATTAAGTAGTCAAGGTGATGGTTAACCATTTGATACTACTTTATATTGTCAAGCTTATTGGCTGTCTCATTACCTATGTAATTCAAGACCTATAGTGTCTCACTCATGAGTCAATTCATGTATGCCCCGATGACATCACATTGGAAAGCGTTGAAGAGGATCTTTTGATATCTTCAAGGAACAAGAAGTCATGGACTGGTTTTTCCTGCTTGTGATGATGCATGTTTGGTTGGTTTTAGTGACTCGGATTGGGGTGGAGATCAAGACACTAGACGCTCTACAAGTGGACATTGCTTTTTCTATGGAAATTCTGCAATTTCTTGGTCAAGTAAAAAGCAGCCCACTGTTGCTACTTCTTCTAGTGAGGTAGAATATAGAGCGATATTTTCAACCACAACGGAGTGTTTATGGCTGAGAAGACTTGAAGTTTGGTGAGCCCTCAGCCACTCTTATCTTGAGTGATAGTCAGAGTGCTATTGCCATTGCACGGAATCCTGTTTTTCATGTGAGGACGAAGCACATCGAGATCCATTATCACTTTGTTCGGGAGAGACTTCATGATGGCGACATTTTACTTGAGTATTGTCCTACGGAGGATAATATTGCTGGTGGCTGATGCACTTAGTCGAATTGCTGAAGTGAATGAGCTTTCCTTCACAGAGATCAGCACAAAATTTTATTTGTCCCTGAGAGGTCTTTGTGAGAAAGACCCACATTTTGGTCCAATTTGGAAGAGAGTTCTAGCAGTTACATAATGGACTGTTGTTCAGGAAAGGGAAGGTTTGTGTGCTCGATGTGGATGCTATTAAAAAGAAAATTTTGTATGAGTGTCATGACTGACCATGTGAGGAACATCGAGGCATACATCGTACTTCAGATTTGGTACGAAGGGATTTTTATTGGCCAAAACTTGAGCTCTTTGTCGAATCTATGTGGTCAAGTGTGACCAATGCCATTTGAATAAGGCCGAACGTCTTAAGGCTAGTGGATTGTTACATCCATTGGATATCCCAGATAAGAGGTGGGATAGTATTTCCATGAATTTCGTGGTTGGGTTACAGCGGACGAATAAACAGAATGATGCAATTTGGGTAGTGGTCGGTCGTCTTACCAGATTGGCTATGTTTATTTTGGTAAAGACGACTGCGAAGGCTTCTGCTTTAGGTCAGATATTTGTTGAGCATCTGTTTAGGCTTTACGGATTACCAAGTGACATTGTGAGCGATTGTGAACCGAGGTTCACCAAATTTTTGGTTGGCCGTGTTTGCTAAACTAGAGATGACGCTGAGCTTGAGTTGTTCTGATCATCCCGAGACGGAAAGAACAAATCAGACGATGGAACAAATGCTTTGAGCATATGTTTCCCGACGACAATCTCATTGGGAGAAGTATTTGCCCTTGATTGAGTTTGTCTATAATACTAGTAAGCATTTGGCTACCGGTTATAGCCCGTTCATGCTTATGTATGGTTTTGAGATCACCCATTGCGGTAGAGACTCGTACGATCAAGTTTCAGAAAGTAGCGGATTCCCTGCACGATATGCAAGAAATGCTACAGATAGCACGTGAAAATGTCCAGAATGCCCAAGATAGGGACCGACACTAATTTGAAAAGATCGCCTCGAGACTTTCAAGTGGGGGATTGGGTGTATTTACGAATCCCGAAGGACTTCCCGGAAAGAACGCAAGTGCACCCGGTTTTTCACGTAAGCCAACTCAAGAAGAGTCTGTGTGAAGGGGAACATCTTGGTTTTGGAGACCAATTGGACCTATTGGATGAATCATCGGGTGTGACTTGACTTGAACCCGAAAGGAATCGTATAGTTACCGAGCATCTGGTTCGATGGAAGGGTCACACAGATGATGATGATTTCTAGGAACAGGAAGGCAGTCTGAAAAGGAACTTCTCTAGCTTTAAGTTTTGAGGTCAGAAGTTGAGTAAGGGGGGAAGAATGTCATGCCCACGACTGATATCGAATTGATTATCTCGGTAGAGGTCAGTAGGTCTACCTCAACCCTTAAGTTAATTATGATTATGAGGGGTTTGGGGCCCTCATGTGCATATGGTTATAGTTAATGGTTGGAGGCCTATACTCATGATGGTGTATTTTCATGGGTCTATTAGTGAGTCATAGGGGAACTGGAGGATGTGGCCTAGATAGGTTGCATAGGTGTTCAGTGAGGTGTCACAATGCACTACTAGTGGTGCATGGGGGTATAAGTATACCCATTGGGCTCTCATTAGTGTATGCTTGATTGTGTGATTGGTAGCTACATGATGTTGGTGTGATTCCTCCTTCCCTTGTGATAGATTGATCCATAGCTTGGGGGCTAGATCCGTAAGATTTAGGTTTGGTTGAGTCGGTTTGTTCACTATCCGATTCCCTTGTGTTGCTTGTATGCGGCTTGCTTAGTTTCGAATCCTTGGTTGAGGACTTTATTATGTATGTTTTCCTAATTATTTCTTTTCATCTCCATTTGCCTATAATATAACTGGTCATGTGAGCTCTATTCTGAATGTAAAACTTTGTTCTTATAACTCGGCAGCAATTCAAGTTCTGAGTCATTTATGTAACCAGATCTTGTATTCAATGTTTCACATTTTGAAATGAAGGTCTATTCTATTTGGGTCCTCCAACAATTTGCATGCACTTTTCTGTGTATTCCACTAAACATGATCTTACAAATCGCAAAGGGCAGCTCTCTGACCATATTGGTTCTATGTGGATTTGAGAGCACACATGACTCTTTGAATATATCCAAGTTTGTGGTGCAAAGTTCATGAGATGAGCTAGATGTTTGTTGTTTTTATGGTGCAAGTGTCACAATTACAATAATGTATTTGTTCAGGTGTCTGTTTCCAAAGCCCGCTCAATCATTGTCCTTGCTGAGGTTGAGAATGCTGATCAGGTAACTGTTTGTCCTTTTACTAGTCTTGGAATCTGGTTCTAGTCTAATAGCTAAGGAAGAATGCGAATTAAAATTATTTTTTTCTACAGGAATGTTTTTTCATCTGGTTTCTGTTGGATATTTTATCCTACTTGAATATTGCTAATTTATTGCAGAGTGATGCCCGTGCATTGAGGGTGGTGTTGAGCCTTACTGGCGTCAAGGAAGGTCTGAGAGGCCACGTTGTCGTAGAGTTGAGTGATCTTGACAATGAGCCACTAGTAAAGCTTGTTGGAGGAGATATGGTGGAAACTGTTGTTGCACATGATGTTATTGGTCGACTGATGATACAATGTGCCCGCCAGCCGGGTCTTGCTCAGGTCTATCTTGAAAGTAAAACTCAAATAAATTAAATGACTACTTTACATACAAAAACCTTCTATAAAGCTTATGGAAGTTTTGCACTTACATGTGAAACAAATTTTGATTGGTCAAAGTAACTTTGTGACTTGCTCTTTTTCTGTCTGGAGACTGCTGAACTAAGAAAATTCTACTCTTGAAGTCATACGGTTGATAATGTCAAATTGTATGGCCGTACTATTCATTATTTAGTTTTTGGGAACTGCTTGTGAAAAGCAGGATATTTTTGGAGTACCTGTGGAGTTTTGTCTTTTAGATCTGTAATTGTTGCACCTAGTGAGTTTTATTTTAACCTGCTAGAACGAGCAATAAATTGAAAAGTTATTGCCGTTAACTTGCCTACTTTCTTGTTTGAACTTGACAGATTTGGGAGGATGTACTTGGGTTTGATAATGCAGAGTTCTATGTTAAAAGATGGCCACAGCTTGATGGCATGCGATTTGTGGATGTTCTGATTAGTTTTCCTGATGCAATACCTTGTGGGGTGAAAGTAGCAGCAAATGGAGGAAAGATAGTTTTGAATCCTGAGGACGACTACATGTTTTCTCAAGGTGACGAAGTATTGGTCATTGCAGAAGATGACGACACATACTCTCCTGGCCCGTTGCCACAGGTGAATGCATAGTTCCGTAATGAAGTACATGTATGGAATGTCATTCTGTATGTACTGCAAACAGTATAGAATTGTTCTTTATTTTGGTTTTCCACTCTGTTTGGTATTCTTGTTGGGCATTAAAAAAACACAAGAATGATGCAACAATTCCAAAGCACTCCTAGGACAGACTGGGACATCCCAGACATCCCATTATGCTATTCAATTTGCCCCGCTTGACAAGATTTGAATGACCATGGAGCCTTGATTGAACATACATATGCGTTACAATGAGCAAGGGGTTCGTTCTTGCAAGCCTGCTTTGAGGATTTACAGTTCAGAATCCTGCTGAGAGGGTTTTATGTCTAGGAGGCTTGAGGGTTTGGCCTTCATACTTGCAGTTTTCGAGGTTTGGCACACGCGCGCATGCAGAGAGAGAGAGAGAGAGAGAGAGAGAGAGAGAGAAAGAAGAAGAAGAAGAAGAAGAAGAAGATGGTTTAATGCCATCAACTAACGGAACTGAAAAAAGATATAACTAATAAGAGAATAATAGCTAGGGTTATATGGCACAGACCATTATTTCTATAAACTAACCAATATACTAAATAACAAATGCAAATGGGCCAGTCTCCTAAGTCCTGGGACCTGGACCAAGGCAGACTAAAGCCTAACGTAGCCTCCTACTCACCCGTGGAAGCTGTGACCTGCTCGCACGTGCAGGCTCAGGAGCAGGATCCTCGTCAATGCTATCACATCGTCAGATGGATCACTCTCATCCTCTGAGGAATCCTCGCTGTCGGCTTCATCTTCCGAGGTCTCTGTGTCGTCTTCGTCTTCTAGTGGCTCCTTGTCCTCAAGGGCTCGAGAACTGGAAGCCTCTCCCCTTGTCCTGTGACTTGCAGCAGCCCGAGTGGTAGGTGCACGCAGGGATTGGCAAAGGGTTACAATTCACATCTTACAAGTTTAAAATCACAAGTTTCATTTCTAAAGCTAGAACTTAGAACATGGGATGAAGCTCAAAGTTCAAACTTCCAAAGCTTGAAATTGGAACTTGAAATTCACCTGCAAACATCAAGGCATCAGGCAAACCTGAAACGAATCATGATTGCAAATTGTATTAGCTTCAACAAATCAATTATCGGATAGCAAAGTTGAAACTTGAAAGTAGTTAGCAGTTACTAGTAAGCCATGTACTAACTTCTAAGAATCTAAGTGACGAATCAAATTTGATGAATAGAAAAGTAGACCTAGTGGGTGCAGGCATCAAAATCTCGAGGCTAGAATATTCCTTGAACATGCTTAGGACCCTCGGTCTCTTGGTGACAAACCTCACCAAGAATCGGCCTACGTCTAGTACCTCTCTAATCCATGGCATACATTTATGTTTCCTTTCATATGCTAACACAATTCTTGGTGCTGCTGCTGTAGGTGAGAAAAGGAGTCCTGCCCAAAATAGTCCCCCATCGTAAATATCCTGAGAAGATTCTTTTTTGTGGTTGGCGTCGAGACATTGACGATATGATCATGGTAATCGCACAATCGTACTTTAGTGTGCCCCTCTCACCAGTTTTAAAATATTGGCAGAATGTAAGAGAAAAATGTGCTTATGTGATGATAGATCCACTTTGTTGCTTAAACTGGTGGCCATAAAAAGTACTACTCTATAGTCTGCATTGTTCGTTGATATGTGAGGTACTTCTTTTATCTGCTGGTCAATTTTTAAGGAGTTTATTTTAGGCTTACTATTTTTGAATGAAAATTTGATTCTTTGCATTGGAATGGTTTTTGCAGGTTCTAGAGGCATTCTTAACTGTTGGATCAGAACTTTGGATGTTTAGTGAGGTTCCAGAAAAGGAAAGAGAAAAAAAGCTCCTAGATGGTGGCCTTGATCCCAACCGCCTAGAGAACATCCGTCTTGTGCATAGAGAAGGCAATGCTGTCATTCGGCGTCATCTTGAAAGCCTTCCACTGGAGACTTTTGACTCGGTGAGAAGCCAAATTGCTCAGTTGTCCACTGATTCTTGGTCTTAATATAGTGTGTATTTGGCTAATTTGCACTCAAATTTAGTTTGCTTTTGTCTGATCCAGCTGTTGCTCTTACAGCTTTTTGGCTCAACCTAGGATTTTCCATTTAGAACATGAAGTACGTATACATATTTCAAAAGCATAGTTGCAGCGAATCTCGATTCGCTGGGTCTGCGATTCGCGGGTCGCGATTCTGCGAATCGCGATTCGCGACCCAGAATCGCAAAAAAAAAAAAAAAATTTTTTTTTTTTATTTTGGAAAAATAGCTTATTGCTGAAATTTTTTTAGGGGATCAATGGTCAAACCAGCGTTTTGCCTCTCATAAGTGCAGTAGATGAGGCACAAACAAATCTTATTTTCAGTAGCTATCCGGTTGTCATTTGCTCTGGTTTTCAGTAAATGTTAATGCTACAGTTTGGACTATCAACTGTATGGATGATGATCACTTTTGCAATTGGTTCACTGGAGATGTGAGTGCAATGTACATACAGTTGGGGGCATAGATATTGGGCCCTTCTCGGCGCGCATTTGGACCCCATTTTTATCTACAGGGGGGCGGTGGCATTTTTATCTACAATGTCTATATAGCAAGAAGCTCGTTCGGGGGACAGTAGCCCCCCGGGAAACGGGGGGTTCGGGGGGCGGTAACCCCCTGGTGGGGGGTTTGGGGGGCAACGCCCCCCAACGGCGGGGTCCGGGGGCTGCCGGTAGACCCCGGCCCCGACGGTAAGGCCTCTTCATGATTTGGCCTTCCAACTCCCCGAGTGAAAACACACTTTTTGGTGTTTCGCACCCGAAACAGTCGGCAAACTACACAATCATAATCCCCTCGATCAGAGCTTTCATCTGATACCCATATTGCCTAAAAAATTTAAAAAATAAAAATAAAAATTCGATTCTACACGATTCTGGGAAAATCCCGAATCGTGAATCGGAATCGCGATTCGGGAATCGCGCTGCAACTATAGTCTGGATGTAAGTTAGTAATCAATCAGAACATATGAAAGTTTGATGTCCCTTGATTAGCCTTGCTAGTATAGTAACTAGCCCGTTTAAGGATTTACATTTTGAGTCACAACTGGGAGGGCAATATCAAAGCAAGATGGATTAGATAATAGATAACCATTAGCCCTATTGGGGGACAACCTTAACTTGGATACACATTTTGCTTGTGTGTCCTCCAGCCATCCACAAACTTGGCGTCTATGTGTATGGCTCCAGTAGCCCACATAGGGTGAAACAAATGAGCAACTATGTGTATGGGTATGTGAAGAAATTCCACATGTCAAGTCGCTTCTCTCGGATAGCTAACTTCTTAATGAAACCAAAAGTAATCATTGACTTGTAGGAAAAACAACTCAAGAATGCTAAAAACCTTCACAAAACAAATGCATCAAACAAATTACAGAGTATTACTTGTGCCTATCAAAAAGTGGTCATTGAAGGGTCCCCCAATCTTGTCCATAAGCACATAAATGAGGCCGAGTGTAGAACCCTCTTGATCCACCAACCTCAACATATGGTACATTGGTTGCAGGACCTCAACCAACTGCTCGGCCTGTCACCCAAAATCATCTCCAAAAACAATCCTTGAGAACCTAAGTCCAATTGTCTTGCTGCTACGATGCCATTGTGTGAACTCAGATTTGGCTACCATTTGGCGCAATGCAAGTCGAACCTGAAGCATTTGCTCCAACATGATGAAGTGGTAGGCAAATTGTGTGGGTGCTGGCATCTTCAAATCTAGCGGGCCATATGTTTTGAACATGGCGAGGGCCCTCCTAGTTACAAACGTGACCAGGAAGATGGCACTGGATGTGATGGTGGAAACCTAGGGGAGGCCTCCTATGTCATGCATCAAAAGATCGATGCAGTGTGTTGCACAAGTTAAAATAGCAATGATCGACTTATACATTGCTTTCTTATTTCGACGGCACCACGTGTGCTTAGTTCTAGAATTATCGGGCTGTCTTTCTTCTACGAGCCCTTTGAGTGCTTTTAAGCAACTTTATCTTTGTACTTACTTATCAGTTGAATATACAGTTTGTGGAGAGCAATTCTGTTGTCTTGTCTTGTTGCACTTGACGTTGTACTGTGGTGATTGATCCGGTCAGGTGTTTAAACTGTTTTTCTTAACTTGGTATCAGAGCCCTTGGTGGCTAGAATCACTGGACAAGAACAGAGAGCTGCGAATTCACGACAGTTTGTTGGCTAGGAAGCACAAAACCGAGTCTGTGGAGATTCGTGGAATAGCTCAAAACTGTAAGCAGGAGATTGTCGGCTGAATCAGTGGGCAAGCAAAGATTGAAGTTGGAAATTCTTCTGGAGGGTTGCTTGGCATTTGTGATTGGTTTGATTCCAATCGAACACCGTTTGAAGAGCGGTTTGGAGCAGAATATTGCTTGCTGTAGGGCGACCTCAGAGGGATAGGTAGCTGCTCAGTTCTATTTTCAAGAAGTACAGATAAAGCCCAAAAATATCTTCTTCTTTGACAGCTAGGGTTTCAAGAAGGGAAAAAGCATTTCTCTCTCGATACAAATCCGTTTTTGAAGCTGTGAAAAGCCAGGAGTGGGCGCCCTGTTACTGTTGTGGAGAAGTCGTGGGCGGCCGTGAGCTCTGGAAGATGCTGGAGCAGTCTGAATCCGCATTAAAAGCATAACCCCAACAAGAACTCGCTGGAAGAGAGGGTGAAGAGAGCCGTGGAGAGCTCGGGACAGTCGCGCGCGTCCAATCGTGGGGATGCATAGCGCTTGCAGGGCGCTGGTGCATGGAAGAACAAGTTTAGTAGCTCAAAGTCGCTGAGGATAATCGGATCAGCCCAAACTGTGAGCAACGGCCATGATGAAATGCTTGGGGAATAGTTGTAGGCCTTTGGATGGTGAACCACCATTGGATGGTGTGATGAGGGCCTAAAGGGCAAAGGCACCCTTATTTTCATTAAAAATTTTCAAACTGAAAAAATTGTTGGGTCCCAAGTTTTGTGAAAGGTGAAGTTTCTTCACACTGAAGAAACAATTCAAAAACCCAAATTACCCTTATTTTCACCTCCTTTAGCCTATTTTGGCCAAACGAAAGGCGATAGCCTCCAAACGAAGGGCACCCTGACTGTACCTACAAGTATGGTACACCAAAATAGAGTGATTGCCGCGGAGAAAGTGTTCGGAGCGTGCCAGAAGTGATTTCACCATTCCACTGGGCAGGGAGCTGGGAGTTGGTGACGAGAAGCATTTCGGAAAGCAACGCAAGTTTGGCTTTCAATTTGGCGAAAGAGCGGCGGGTGGCCTGGTAAGCCAAAAATTGCAGGTCATTATTTTTGATTTCTGACATCACGGTTGGCTTTGGCATACACTTTATAGCCTCCAGGTGGAGTTTCAAGCAGTTTGGAAATGGCAAACATCAATGAGGCAATTTTGGGCGATGCAAGCAAACTTGATGGGGCTTCTAACTACAACATTTGGAAATTCAAAATGAAGAGCATTTTGATGGAGAAAGAGTTATGGGAGATTGTGGCAGGTATTGAAGTCCAGCCAAATACCACTCCAGGTGACATGAGGGCCTTTGATAAAAAGGCACAGAGGGCATTGTCCTTAATCAATCTTTCAGTGAAAGACCATGTGATCACTCATATAAGTGATGCCACGACAGCTAGGGGAGCTTGGGAAGCTCTTAGAATGCAATTTCAAACTTGCAATCCAGCTCGGGCCATGTTCTTGAAGACGAGATTGAATGCAGTAAGGATGGAAGAAAGTGAATCAGTGGGATTTTTCTTCACCAGGATAAAGGAGCTGAGAGATCAACTTGTGGCAATTGGAGAACCAATTAGGGACGTTGAATTGGTACATACCACAATGAGCGGCGTCTCGAAAGGGCTACAGATGTTTGTGAGCGGCATTGCTTTGAGGGAGAGATTGCCTACTTTTGAAGACTTCCACGGAATAATGTTGCAGGAAGAGCAGCGTCGCGAAGTGGTGAAGTCAAGGCAAACCCCACAGGAGGATCAAGCCTTGCTTGCTAAAGGCAAGCATAAAGGATGGAAGAGGATTCCCAAGAAATCCAAGGATGATGATGACGAGGGAGAGTCGTCATCAAAAGGGAAAAAGAAGAAGAAAGGCAAATGTTACTATTGCCACAAACCGGGTCATTGGGCAGGCGAATGTTACAAGAAGAAAGCGGACATAAAGGCAGGAAAAGTGACTCAACAAGGCAACATTGCCGAAGATGATGGAGAAGATGACGAGACAAGTGTCTTCTCATCGGCATTGACATTCTAGGTTGATGATGGTGCCAGATGGTTCATAGATTCAGGCGCCACAAGGCATATGACCGGGAAACGTGATTGGTTTGAGAAATTCTCACCAATCCATGATGGAGATAAGGTCACTCAAGCCAATGGGGAGGAATGCCAAATATAGGGTGTGGGCAAATGTACATGTGCAGTTTCTTGATGGTAAAATCAAGAACATCCCTAATGTGCTTTATGTTCCTGGACTCAAAAAGAGTTTGCTTTCTGTTGGAGTAATGGCTAATCAACATCTTAAGGTTGAATTTGTCAAGGATGGATGCCTTATGAGGGATATGAACCACAATCATAAAGTGGTGGCGAAAGGTTATAGAGATAGTAACTGTGGCCTTTATAAATTGGATGCTGCAAAACCAGGAGAATATGGTTTGGCTATCTCAACAGCATCTCAATTTGAGTTGTGGCACAGAAGACTTGGTCATTTGAACTATGGGAACTTGAGATTGATGGCGAAGATGAAGATGATAATAGGGTTACCGGCATTGCAGGATGATCATCATGCAATATGTGAAGGATGTGTCATGGGAAAGCATCACAGGGAGACATTCAAGAAAGGTGGAGTTGCAAGAGCTAAGAAACCGCTGGAACTTATTCACAGTGACCTGTGCGGCCCAATGAAGACCATGTCGTTGGGGAAAGCATATTATTTTATGACTTTCATAGATGATTACTCTAGGAGGACATGGATTTATTTCTTGAAGAAGAAATTTGACGCTTTTGCTCGCTTCAAAGAGTTCAAGACTTTGGTAGAGAACCAACTGGATGCACGCATCAAAGTGCTAAGACCTGATAGAGGGGGCGAATACAAATCTGATAATTTTGAGGACTTTTGCAAAGAACACGACATCAAAAGACAATTCACACAATCACACACGCCGCATAGTAATTATAAAGTCCTCAATCCAAGGATCCTATTCTAAGCATGCCAAACACAAGCAATACAAGGGAACTTGATGGTGGACAAACCAACCCAACCAAACCTAGATCGAACGGATCTTGCCCCCAAGCTATGGATCAATCACTCAGAGAGGAATGAGGCATCACACCAGCAGCATCCTGCCACCGGTCATGCTATTAAGCATACACTAGTGAGAGCCCAACAGGTATACTTATACCCTCCAAGGCCCATGCACCACTAGTAGTGCACTGTGACATCTCACTGGACACCTCTGCAGCCTATCTGGGCCACGTCATCCAGTTCCCTAATGACTCACTGATAGACCCATACCAACTCCACCACCATGTGTTTAGGCCTACAACCATTAATAATGACCATGTACACATAAGGGCCCCAATTCCCTTATAGTCACAATTAACTTACGGGTTGTTGGTCTACCAGTCCCTAGCGTGGACACACTACCCGAGACCAGTCATGGGCATGACAGTAATGGTGTAGCTGAAAGGAAAAACAGGACTATTATGGAGAGTGCATGCTCCATGATGAAGCAAATGGGCTTGACCGATTCACTTTGGTCGGAAGCGTGCAGTGCGGTAACGTTCTTGCAAAACAGGAGCCCTGCAGTTGCGGTTCCAAATGTGACTCCCGAAGAAGCACTTACAGGAAGAAAGCCAAAAATCGACAAGTTTCGTGTCATTGGATGTAAGGCCTATGTACATGTGCCAAAGGAGTTACTTGTAATACTATCATGGAGGTATGTTCCATGAATAGAGTAAACTCTAAAATAAAGAGAGACGTTGATCATTGAGGGAGAGAGTTAAAATAGCAACGATCGACTTATACAGTGCTTTCTTATTTCGACGACACCACGTGTGCTTAGGTTTAGAATTATCAGGCCGTCTTTCTTTTACGAGCCCTTTGAGTGCTTTTAAGCAACTTTATCTTTGTACTTATTTATCAGTTGAATATACAGTTTGTGGAGAGCAATTCTGTTGTCTTGTCTTGTTGCACTTGACGTTGTGCTGTGGTGATTGATCCGGTCGGGTGTTTAAACTGTTTTTCTAACTGCACATGGGATCCATACAATAGTAGGATAATCTCTCTCCAAAAGCTCACTCATAGCCACACAATTGTTGGCATTGTCGGTGACCACCTGCACTACATGCTATGCCGCCACCTCCATGACTGTTGCACGTATATGCTCATAAATAAACTCTCCCGACTCAACACCACCAGCTTGGGAAGCATCCACACCCTTGAAAAATACAGTGCCCAAAGGACATTGTTACGAGCTCGTAACCAGTGCCGAACCCTAGAGAACACAGATAGGTCAGATACCACAGTCAGGGTCGTGTCCAGCGTACATGACCAACAGGGCAAGACAGTGTGAGTAGTGTGCCCCAGCACGGTCCATAGCCATGGCGGGACTAACACAGCCTAGGGACCCTGTCAGCAGGATAGGGCCCCCAGTTGGGTCCCGACGTGCAGTCGGCCACGTCAGTGCCACGTGGCCGACACTTGGCAGTTGCATGCTACCAGTCCTCACACTGGGCTAGGAGGGGCTTACTCTATATCAGGGAGTAGGCAAGGTTGGGTGGATCAGTTAGTGTTTGCCCTACTGTGGTGTTAGGATCTATTACACTGGTATCAGAGCCATCTCCATCCTAGGGAGTTTAGGACAGCAGTAGAGAAAGCTATCAGAAGATAGGAAGTGTTTCTCAGATTCTCAGAGAGGAATAGAGGAGGAGGATCGCTGTAGGAGCAGCCTTCAAACTTCTGATTTCCACTGAGAAATCACAGTAGCAAGGAGTTAGATTCCAAGTGTAGGTAACTCGCTGAAAAAACAGCTGTTTCTCACTGAGTTCAGAGGATTCTCTATAGTTTTCCCAGCGAAATTAGAGTAGGAAGAAGCCAGCACCTCCATCGCTGTACAGTCAGAGACCTACATCCGATTTCCAGGGGAAAAGTTACTGGTTCTCAGCGAGTTGGAAGCCAAAAAAGAGGAGCAGGGCCAGCGCTACCAGTGCTTCTGAAAATCTGGTTTTTCAACAAGTTTTTGGGCCCCAACGTCAGAGATTTGGAGCAAGAGGATTCCTACCAGATCAGCGAGTAGGAGACTTCTGAAATTTCAGAACTCAGAAGGGTTTTTGGACTTCAGATTTGCCTTTTTGTGGACAAGTTGGATTGCAATCAGACCAGCGAGCTACTATCCTCAAAAAACCGGGAAATTTAGTACCGTTTTGAAGCCTCAAACTGGCATTTTTCGGAACAGCAGGTCTGAAATCTTGGGGAAAAGAGCTGAAAGGGTTCCTCTTCATTCTTTCTTTGGAAGTACAGTCCTCAGAAACAGCTAAGTCATCTTTCCTTTCCCTTGTACAGTTGTAAATTAGTCTTTTAGACTTTTTTCCTTCAGAAGTTAAGGTAGCTCTCTTTCAGTTTCGAAGATGACCACTCCTCAGGGACCTGATCAACCCCAGGAGAGAGGCTTCGACGAACTTGAAACAGAAGCCTTGGCTTACAGAAAAGGGAAGGAACCTATGGAAGTAGAAGAACAGGAACAGTTCGCCGAAGAAATCGACGAACTGGTTACCAAGGAGCAGTTCCTCCAATTGGTAACAGAGGTGGATGAACTGAAGCTGGCATTAGCCAATTTCAAGTCCAGTGTGGACGACTCGTTCGCTGAACTCAAAAACTTGATTTTGAGTTCCGCGAAAGGAAGCCTTCCCTCCACTTCTCAGTTATCCCCTTCTCCACTTCCATCAGTTTCGGGTGAGACTTTACGGTCTCACCCCAGTGTTTTTAAAGATTTAAAGCCTCCTACTTTTAATGGGGAAGAGAAGGATAGAAATGCAGATATTCTACAAACCTTCCTCAGCAAATGGAAGAACATTCATGCTCTTAAACAGACCCCTGACCATTTGCAAGCAATTGAGGCCAGTCTTTCTTTAGGGCCTATGGCCTATAAGTGGTGGTTAAATCTCCAGGAGACTGGGCAGACTCCCCGGTCATGGAAAGCTTTTGAAGAAGCTTTCCTAAGAGAATTTCTACCAGAGAATGAACTTGATAGAGCCTGGGAAGCCTGGGAAAGAACAGTAATGGACAAGTCCCTCATCCAATATATCTCGCAGTATCGAGAGGCAATTTTAAAGATTAAAAATATGGATGACTATCAAAAAATCAGGGGATTTGTCCGTGGCCTCAAAGATGAATATAAAGTAGAGGTCCAGAGAAACTCGCCTACTACCCTTGAGCAAGCTCTCAGATATGCTCAAATCTATGATGATTCAGTGGGTAGGAAGAGAGCGAGACAGCAACCACTTTCTGAGCAGCTTCCTTAGAAAGACTTTCAATTTAAAAAGAAATTTTTAAAAAGAAAGAAAGAAGATAAATTTAAAGGTGAAGCTCCTCAGAAACGCCCTTCACTCATACAGCCCTTAAAACCAGATGATTTTGAGAAAGCCAAACAAGAACGTTTGTGCTTTGTGTGTATGGGCAAGGGACACACAGTCAGACAGTGTCCCAAGGGGCCTTTCACTAAAAAAGATAAGAAAGATAAAAAACAAGTTCATCTTGTTCAGACTGTATGTTTCCCCAGTGACGGCAGCTTCCGAGATCAAAGTGTATCATGAAGATCATGAACACTGTTGCCAGCTGACCTCTGCAATGCTAGCGAGACCCTTCAGCTTTGGGCCGCATGACCTAGTACGTATGCATGGGAAAGTTCGTAACCAGTCAGTAAGAGTCATGGTTGATGATGGGGCAACCCATAATTTCATCAACCACACCCTGGTTAAAAAGCTTAAACTACCAGAAGTACCTAGTCAGCATAGGTACATAGTTTCATTAGCTAAGGGTGAAGATAAAAAAATATGGGAAACTATGGTAAGTAAGTTAAATCTTGGTATTCAGGGGTACCAAGATCAAATAAACTTTCAGATAATGCACCTGGATCGAACAGACATTGTTCTCGGGAGAGATTGGCTCTACAGTTTAGGACCTTCCCTCCACAGAAACTATCAGGAGAACACCCTCAGCTTTCAGTATAAAGGCCGAGAGATCCAGTTGCATGGGGAGCATGATGTTCCCAACAGCCCTATGGTCTGCAGTTCAGAGCTCTGTCAGCTAATCGGAGACGAAGACCATCAGGTATTCTTATGTGACTTTCAGTTTATTCCTGAAGTTTCTATTTCCAGTTCTATTCAGCAGAAAATCAGTAAATTAGAAACTTTATTGTCTAAATTTAAAGATGTTTTTCCTGAAGATTTGCCACATGGTTTACCACCTAGCAGAGAGGTAGATCATGTAATAAACCTAGTACCAGGTACAGCACCTGTTTCTAAACCTCCGCATCGGGTCAGCCGAACAGAGGATGAAGAAATAACTAGGCAGTTAACAGACTATCTTGGGAAAGGCCAAATTCAGACCAGTAGTTCACCATGGGCCTCACCAGTCCTATTGGTGAAAAGGAAGGAGGGGTCTATGCGTCTTTGCGTAGATTACAGAGCCCTCAATAAAGTCACAATTAAGAATAAATACCCTATGCCTCGGGCAGATGAGTTGTTTGATCAACTCGACGGGGCTAAGTTTTTCAGCAAAATAGACCTCAGATCGGGATATCATCAAGTCCGTATAAAATCGGAAGATGTCTCGAAAACAGCTTTTAGGACTCGTCACGGTCATTATGAGTTTAAGGTGATGCCATTTGGGCTCACAAATGCTCCAGCTACCTTTATGACCTTGATGAACAGTGTCCTCAGACCATACTTGGGTAAATTTGTAGTCGTATTTTTAGATGACATCCTCGTTTACAGCAAAACCAGGAAGGAGCATCTAAAACACCTCAGAAAGGTGTTTCGACTGCTCAGAAAGCATAAGCTTTATGCTAAACAATCCAAGTGTGAATTCTTCGTTGAAGAAGTAGCATATTTGGGTCACATTATCTCTTCAGATGGGATTAAGATGGACCCAAATAAGGTTAAAGCCATACTCAGTAGGCTGAGACCTCAGAATATTTTGGAACTTCAAATCTTTCTTGGTCTGGCGGGATATTACAGACGATTTGTCAAGGAATATGCTCAGATAGCAGTCCCTATGACAAATCTCCTTAAGGGGAAGGGAAAGGAGTTCATTTGGGAGTCCGCACAACAGGAGAGCTTTGATGCTCTCAAAACAGCCTTAGCTACAGCACCAGTTTTAAAGGTCGTCGACCCCAATCAGCCATTTGTGGTCGAAACAGATGCTAGCGACTATGCAGAAGGTGCTGTGCTAACTCAGGGTGGACGACCAGTTGCCTTCGAGAGTAAAAAACTCGAGCCAGCACAGACTAGGTATAGTGCCTATGAAAAGGAACTCTTTTCTATAGTCCATGCCCTTAAGACTTGGAGGCATTATTTGTATGGTGCCAACTTTGAGGTCCTGACAGACCATGAGAGTCTCAGATACCTTTGCAATCAACCTGAGCTTAGAGGTCGGAAAGCTCGTTGGGCAGAGTTGATGCAAGAGTTTGACATGTCTATCAGATATAGGCGTGGAAAATTCAATACAGTAGCAGATGCCCTTAGCAGAATGCCTATGATAAACGAGCTGAGTTTTACTCAGATTCGTAATGAGTTACTCGAGTCCTTGAGAGGGAAATGCCAGCATGATGCATTCTTCTCTATTATCTGGAACTCAGTCCAGAACAGACAGTTACAGACTCCAGAACCAGTTCCCGGGGCTGGTGCCAGTTCATCCAAGAATACGGCAGCTTCCGTTGAGGATGATAATGAGTCCGAGTATACGTCGTCAGATGACGTTGAGGATTCTGAGCCTGTATTACCCAAGCAAACCCCAGTGGTTGAGGGTCAGTTGACTCAAGGATTCAAATGGAAACAGTATTCCATTCAGGATGAGTACTTGCTCTATAGAGATAGAGTATGTGTCCCCAATTCAGAGGATTATAGGCAGCAGGTCCTATATGAATGTCATGACAATCCTAGCGCGGGACACCCAGGCATACAGAAGACCTATGAGCTTCTTCGTAGGCAATTTTTCTGGCCCAGTATGAAAAAGGACGTCCACCAGTATGTAACCAGTTGCCAGAAATGTCAAGTAAATAAAGCAGAGCGTTTAAAGGCAGGAGGGTTGTTGCATCCCTTAGAAATACCAGCTGGTAAATGGGAGAGTATCTCCATGGATTTTATAGTAGGCCTGCCTAAAACCCAAAAGGGTAATGACGCTATATGGGTCACAGTTGACCGTCTGACCAAAATGGCTCATTTTATTCCGACCAAAACAACCGTTAGAGCTCCAGAGTTAGCGAGGTTGTTTGTAGACGGGGAGTAAGTTTACTGGAAATTTTTGGAAGGCAGTATTCCATCATCTCCATACTAAACTTAATATGAGTACCACCGACCATCCACAGACGGACGGTCAAACAGAAAGGGTAAATCAAGTGCTGGAGGATATGCTTCGTGCATACGTCAGCAAGAGGCAGACTAATTGGGAGGAGTATCTCTCGATATTAGAGTTTGCTTACAACAGTACCAAACATTCAGCTACGGGATACAGCCCATTTATGCTGATGTACGGTTTTCAGCCACGCTCACCCACAGCTGTAGGGTTTAAACAAGAAAAAGTTGAAGCAGCCAGAAACTTTTTAGAAGACCTAAACCAGATGATAGAACATGATAAGCGTAGCATTAGACAATCCCAGGATCGAGCCAGGCATTATGCAGATCCACACAGACGGGATGTGCAGTTCTCCACTGGTGAGAAAGTCTACTTGAGAGTCCCAGTTGACTCTAAAACCCTCAAATCAGGAGTGTGTGCTAAGTTGTCTCCAAGGTATTGTGGTCCCTTTACCATCAGTAGGAGACTAGGCGAGGTCATCTATGAACTAGAACTCCCACACAGCAGTAAGGTTTTTCCAGTTTTTCATGTAAGTCAGTTACGAAAAGCCTTAACCAGATCAGATAATCTGGTAGGGGACAGTGTTCTAGTTCTCCCATTGGATCCTCAACAACCTCCACATGAACCAGAGGAAATTCTTGATAGTAGAGAGACGCAGACTCGTCATACTCTATACCGAGAATATCTGGTTAAGTGGAATGATCAGCCTGTTGAGAATGCCACTTGGGAAAGAGGCAGCGTCCTTCGCAAGATTTTTCCAGACTTTGTCTTAGAGGACCAAGACGGTTCTTAAGGGGGAGGGAGTGTTACGAGCTCGTAACCAGTGCCGAACCCTAGAGAACACAGATAGGTCAGATACCACAGTCAGGGTCGTGTCCAACGTACATGACCAACAGGGCAAGACAGTGTGAGTAGTGTGCCCCAGCACGGTCCATAGCCATGGCGGGACTAACACAGCCTAGGGACCCTGTCAGCAGGATAGGGCCCCCAGTTGGGTCCCGACGTGCAGTCGGCCACGTCAGTGCCACGTGGCCGACACTTGGCAGTTGCATGCTACCAGTCCTCACACTGGGCTAGGAGGGGCTTACTCTATATCAGGGAGTAGGCAAGGTTGGGTGGATCAGTTAGTGTTTGCCACTGTGGTGTTAGGATCTATTACAGACATGAAACCAAGATGTTGATAGTAGGCCTATGCCTAATATAAGTCTACCCTTTCGATAGAATAGAGCAACCGTATATGGCCCAGGCATGTCGTATGGGGTTGAGCCCTCTTGTGATGCTTGCATACTCCTCTCTTAAATGGCGAGTACCATGAGCCTCATGTTTGGGGGTCTCCAAGTGGCATAACAAGCTGCAAGCTCTCTCATCATGTTCCGGATTATGGTGGTGTCGGCCAAGGCCTATGCTAGAAGATGCACCGCTACTTCCAGCCCCTAATCTTGTGCCCAATAGAACCTAGCTGCCCACCAATTTGTGGCCTAGGCCTAGTCGCTGTTGCTCCTCCATATGTGCTTAGTAGCGTTTAGGGACTGCCATACATGGGGCAATGCCCATGGTCTGCCCATCTGGCGTGGTCAAACAAACCAAGGAAATGTGATATGATCCTTGTCGCCATGTTGCAAAAGGTAGCACCACGAAACAAGCAACGCCATCTATGTGAGTGTTCGGGAAATATGGCAAAGTATAGGAATGGAATCGATATTTTTTTGGTTTTGAGTGTTTTGATTGGTTCTTAGTATTTGCAAAAGAATTTTAGGGCCTAAAAAAATTTGGTTTTGATGGCAGAAGTCAATTTTTAGATGGTTTTTGTTTTCGCCTTTTAAGTAAAAAAAGAAGATGTGGAACATGGTTTGCTACAACTGTGATGTACCCCTTGCAGTCAACTCTTTGTAATACAGATTAAATGGTCACAAAATGTGCACCAAATTCAAGTGATTATCTTTGTGATGGTATTTCTCTTTTTCTAATGCCAAGTACTCCCTCAGTATAAAAAATTTCATACAAATTTCTATTCGTGGAAGAATTTTTATTGTATAAGTTATGTATGAATATATTCTTGCAAGTATCATAGTGTTTTGATTCTTTTTCATGGTTATTGCAGATATTGATTCTTGCAGATGAAGCATTAGAAGAATCTGTCGTGAATGCAGATTCACGCTCTCTAGCTACACTTCTTCTTATTCGTGACATCCAAGTATGTCTCCTTCTGACCACTATAAGTTCTGTAAATAAGATCTCACTTTGTAGCAAGTATTTTGTTTGGCACTTTGAGAACAAATTTTCTTCCCTAGAAACATGGTTTTCTAGGGCCATGCTTCATCATTGTTGAGTCAAGCCTTCACCTCCAAAGAAGTGATGGAAGCTCATCATGTTGGTCTTTGTATATATGTATAAAGCTAATATGGACGTATCTTTATGAAGATAATCTTCATCTACTCCTGGGCACTAATGATGTGAATAGTGATGCCCTAGCATAGTCTATGCTATGCATGACAATGTTGATGGTCTAATACTTTGTGGGTAGACTCACGCAATTCAAAATTTTAGGTCTTTTATTTGTTATGTTCAACTATCTTGGAATTATCTGAGTTATGGTTAAATAAGTTACAATTTGAGCCACATACTAAAGTATAGACAACATGATGTGCTAGCGGGCTGCCCTTGATGCCAAATTACAAATTTTTTTTTGATTGTTTTTTTTTATTTCACAATTTTGAGGAGCTACATTATGTAGATTTCAAATCCGAGTGTTTTGATTGGACTGTGTAAGAAAAACTTGGGAAAAAAACTAAATAGCATCTTTACATAGGGTTCTTTTTGGATTTGAAACTTCTGTAATGATGAGGAAGTATGGATTTCATTCAATTGAATTGGTTTCTAGGGCTATCTTTCATTGTGGTTGAGTTTGGCCTTCACCTACAAAGAAGCGTTAGAAGCTCATCATGTTGGTGTTAGAAGTTTGTATACATGTATTAGGGTTGCAGCGAATTGCGATTCGCTGGCAATCGCAATTTGCGAATCGTGATCCCAGCGAATCGCGATTTGCTGAGAATCGTTGCAAATGGCCGATTTGCAACCACAAGGTGTCTCAATCAGTGAAAACAAAACTGCAGATATAGCAGGGAAGAGAATTTTACAACAACAATGCAAGCTGGTAACAGACTTAAGATATCAGCTGTTGGGAGAAAGAAGCTGTTGGAGTATTTGTAATCCATCGTTGCCTAACCCCATCAATAATCATCATGTTTTTGTGACATGTTTCTTCTTCAATACACAGGAGTATTCTCTCATGGCAAATGTTTCTTCTTCAATACACAGGAGTATTTTCTCATGGCAAAACATCGCCTGCTTTTGGAAATTGGAGATTCTGTTCACCGTTGTCTCCGTGATGGAGATAGAGTTGTTGCCAATCGTCCACCCACTCTTGATAGACATGCTTTAATGTCTTTGAAATTGCAGACTAACAATACATTTGCAATAAATCCTATTCCATGTGCCCTGTATAATGGGGATTTTTATGGCATTGTCTATGACACTTTCAGCCAAATTCTTTCGTCTAAAATCAGTTTATGAAAGTCAGGTGATAAAGATATTCTTCCGTCCAAAATTATGTTAACGTTGAGTGTCAGTATTCAGCGGAGTTCTTCTGTCCAAAAAAGAGAAGAAAAAAAAGGAAAGATTCTCTAAACCCTAATAGAAGCCGCGAATCACGGTTTGAAGCGCGTTTCGCAGTTCGGAACTGCAAGTATGATATGTATAAAGCTAATAGAGACGTATCTTTATGAATCTGATCTACACCTCCTTAGCACTAATGATATGAGTAGTGATGTCCTAGGATACATAGTCTATTCTATGCACGATGATGTTGATGGTCTAATACTTTGTGGGTAGACTCAAGTAATTCAAAATTTTAGGTCTTTTATTTGTCGTGTTCAAGTATCCTGGAATTAACAACATATATTTTCCTGCTATATAAGTGGACTTGCCATTCTTGTTTGAAATCTTCGTCCAAGTTACAGCCTACTGGGGTTGTGCTAAGGCTTTCTATATTTATTTGTGAGCTTTGCCCACAATCTACTCCTAGGTTTAGCTATTTTGTTTGAGGTACTATCAAAGTATCACTTCAAAAGTACTCATAGTGGCCCTGGGCCTCCATTCCACAAAGACAACTATCCAGGATAGAGGCTATGCAGAGTGCCACAGTAGTTGTCTTCCCTAAGTAATCAACTCACTTGCAAAGGATAGAGAGTCTCTAAATTGAAAGCTTTGAAGATGCTAGCTATCTTAGGTGTTTCTATAAATTTATCCTTTGGTTTTTTTATGTTTAATCGCATGATTCTTGAGAATCTGGTAAAAGAATGCATATGCAAAATCAGGACGTTCTTATGCAAGAATATTCGTATGGCCATACTTCCAAATAGCGTGATAGTGAAGTCTCTGGGCATGTAAATTTGACCTTTTTACGGTTTACCTAATGGTAGCACTGATCATTATTTTCACTGCTATCAGTGTATCTGAAGTCAACCGTTGCTAACCTCTGAGTTTGTACTATGTAGGGTAGCTACAAGAGTTACCACCAAGCAGAAAAATATCTTTACAGTCGGTTTCTACAAATTTTAGTGATTAATGACATCCTTTCATCAAATGTAGTCATACAGGTGGTTGGCCACACGTGTCCTTTTCCATTGTTTGGGAATGTGGAAACTTTCGGGATTTTGGCTTTTTGTGGAGCGGAATAAGGTTGAATGGCAGTCAGCGTACATTTTTCCTAGAATCATGAGATGTTTAGCTGAATGAATCAACCACCTCTTATCAAAGCCTTCTCCTAGGCTTTAATTTAACCCATTTGTAAGCTATGATTAGCACATGACTACTTTAATTGTAAGGTTGGCTTTTGCTAGTACATACAGGTTAGCCAAATCAGCTTGCATTTAGTGTGATGGATTCAACTTATTATGGTGTATGATCTTCAGCAGTTTACTGGAAAATTGAAAATCTAATGTCTGACCAGTTTGTTGGATATTCTTGTCTTTGTTTGGCATTTCTAGTCCAAGCGTTTGCCTTATAGAGATGCAAAAGCAATACAGTATCGCCAACCAGGATCATCCCAAACTTCTTGGATTCGTGAGATGCAGCAGGCATCAAATCAGTCGATAATAATAAGTGAAATTTTGGACTCTCGAACAAAAAACCTTGTCTCTGTCTCTAAGATAAGTGACTATGTACTCTCAAATGAGCTCGTCAGCATGGCACTTGCTATGGTGGCAGAAGACAAACAAATCAATCGAGTGCTTGAAGAGCTTTTCGCTGAAGAGGTACGTGAGCTGGGTAACATCATCTTATTTAGGTTCTAACGAGCTTGACATTAGTTAGGCTTTCTGTGAAAAATTCTTTCCAATTGAGTCTGTTATTGTATAGATTTAAATAATTAAGATGATGCTGATAAGCATTTTAGTTATCATCTAGTATTGGTCTCATGTGCAGGGAAATGAGATGTATATACGACCAGCAGAGTTTTACTTGTATGATAAGGAGGAGTTAAGTTTCTATGAAATAATGATCCGGGCTCGACGGAGAGACGAAATTGTGATTGGTTATCGTTTATCTTCTTCTGAGAGAGCCATTATCAACCCTCCCAATAAAGCGACTGTTCAAAAATGGTCTTTAGGGGATGTCTTTATTGTGCTTTGTCAGGAAGAATAAGCTTCGTCAGCATTCAAACTAGTTTGAAGGCATAAAATAAGCTGATACAAATGTTTCGAGGAGCGTCTGTCCATTGAATATGGAGGATCTTAGAGCACTATTCAGGGGAGAATCATTTCTGAAGGCAGCCATGAAATCAATCAAGAATGCTCTCATATTATCTGGAGAGAGTTTCGCCTTTGTATAGCTCAAAGCAGCTGAAGCTAATGATATTGCCGGATGGAGGCTTGAAGTTGAAAACTAAAGTTTCTTTGATAAAGCCTACAAATGTTGGCCGTTTTGCTCTTTATAAGCTGCAAAAGGAATTGGGTCGGGGGGCAGGGGGGGGGGTTTTGGGTGTGCAGGCACAAAACTTCAATTTGACTTTATTTATACGCCTTCACCAGGCTTTATCATACTATGCAATAGTTTAATAGAGGAATTTTGTAGGATGTGGTGGCGTGATTTTTTGGCATCATACAGGAATGGTTAGCTTTGTATTTTGACACCTGGGGAAGATAGACCTTGCTGTGTATGTTATTATTAAGGTCGTCAACTGACATAAGGTAGGAACACCTATTTCCTTTGACTTACATTTTAATCACATCCTAAAGAATCAATTTTTACATAGGCCCAAAGAGTTGATGATTTGGTGTGTCACGAGTGGTTCTGCCATGCACATATATAATTTGGTTTGCCACGCATGGTTGTGCCACACAAAGTACAATGGTTGGTACCATCATGTGGGACAATATCTCCTTTCTAACTACCTATGTAGGCTCTCAATGTACAAAACTTGGCCCACTGACCACATGCACGCGTGCGGGCTGCGTATTGGGATCCCACGCCCAACCGCCTAGCCACCCGCAGACCCCTCATCCCCAAAATTGGTACCAGGGGATAGGAGTCAATGTGCAACAACCGTTTATAAGCAGGAGGAACCAAGGGCCCGAACAACGTATGGGACAATTCTTGAAAACCCCAACGCACACAGGCAGTCGCACAGACAGGCAGGCGAACTGTGCGTCACTTGACAACACACCCCTGCAACACTCAGAAGTTATTTGATCATCTTTTTAGGGATTCTTTTCATGTTCACAGCTTGGAAAGTAGGGTGCTTGAAATATATGTTGAATACTGAATCTTGTTCATCCATTCGTGGAAAAGTTCATTTCATTTTCAAGCTCTAATTGCATATTTTGATTCCATGTGTAGAGTATTGTTGATCCTATTAGACTTTCCAGTTTCGATGCCCATAGGAAAGGGCAAGGAAATTCTTTCTTTTAGCACTTAATTCTTTCAACATGTTTTGCTAAGTCCTCTTTCAACTCGACATTTATAATCTGATTGTTGTATATTTTTGAGAAATAAATTGGAGTAGAATGGTTTATATACAACCTTCGAGACAGAGGACTTTAACACGGATGACAATTGACTAGTAAGATTGATATTATTTTTTGACTCCAAGAAGCCGGTGTCTTGAATTCTTTCTCTCATCACTTAACTCTTTCATGATTTGCAAGATTATGCCTTAGAATCCTAGACCCATGCGAAAAGCTTTCAAGCCATAATCACTTATTTTTCATTATTCTTCAAGATTATTTCGTTCAAAATGTAATCTTAGTCAAACGTTGATGGTAACTTTAGACTAGACTTACGAGAGTGACGCTTACGAAAATCCATATTGCTAACCTCTTCACTATGTGATTTACACAGTTTTTTCTTAAGAGCTTGGACTAGAAACTTGCTTTCTAACAAAATCAAGTTTTTCTCTTCTTTTTTGAAATCTCATTCTCTAGAATCTAGGATTTACGATGTCCAATGCTCACTTCATATGCAAGCACAAGGTAATATCCTTGCTTCTTTAGGTGTTGGAAGTATTTCGACTTTTTTTTACTTTCTTTTGTCCTGAGCTCATCTTTTTTGTTTTTGTTTTGGTGGCTAAGGTAAATTCTA